>CAJNJA010042297.1:7655-24606 GCA_905231915.1 Symbiodinium necroappetens | reverse complement strand
TACATACATACATACATACATCTAAATATATATATATATATATATACATACACGCACACACCAAAAACGCTAGCATGTTTAAGTCTCGCCCGTGTTACACTGGAGACTATCGGGGCATCACCTGACTACTTCTTGAATGCTTGGCAGTCCTGTTCTGCGACGTAGGGTCTTTCGTCTGGCACCCCCGAGATAACGCCCAGGTATATAATCACCAAAGTGACAAGTGAGGCTTTGACGAACACAACTCAACCCACACATGAAACGCCCACTCCCACATCAAGGTCTGGGCGATGCAGATCGGGCTCAGAAGTTTAGGACGGTGTCATCTCCGCCCCCCAGGCTTGCGGCAAGTCCTACGGAGATAAATCTTGACCTTTTCTGTTCATCTCTTCCAAATCCAAGTCTGTCCGTCGCGGCCAATCTTGTACTTCTGGTTGCAGTACATCAGTACATGCCTGTAGTCGGCTGGTACCTGATAACTTGACATCCACGATCATAATCGTGTCAGCGGTGTCCGGGTTCTGTGACTTCTAGCCAGCTGCAGGCGCGCGAGTTGGGGCTTTGGAGCTTGCACCGCACAGGGGCGCAGGGCGGGATATGCAAGTCTTCTGTGAACTACAACAAGACCCTGTCGCAGATATTAAGTCTATCACGTAAACCCGAAGCCCTAAAACCCCAAACCCCAGACCCTGAACCCAATGCTTTGGACTTTAGACCGCACAACTTCTGTCTGACGGCTTGAAACAGCAATCTCCCACCTCTGAACGTCAAAACACACATCAATCGAGCCCGGTGCCTGAGCTTTAAAAAATAGGTTTAGGGTTTAGGGTTTTGGGTTAAGGGTTTAAGGTTTAGGGTTTTCTAAACCCTACAGCGAATTCGGAAACAGCGAGATTCTGACTTGAACACTCTAAAGCTTTACCCTATACTCGAAGTAAGAACCCAAATGGGACACCCCCAGTTACAAGATCACCTCCAAAATTCCCTTGCTTTAAGGGGTCTAAATATTCAGGACAGGGTTTAGGGTTTGGGGGTCTGTTATACCGTAGTTATAGAGGGACTCGAATGATTAAGTGAGATGTTATTACCAGTTGCTCCGACCCTTTGGTAAGTGCAACAACCGCTCAACCCGAAACCCTAAACCACTAAACCCCTAAACCCTGAAGCCTAAACCCTCAACCCTAAACGTATTGCTCCTATCTACGAAAACACGCCTTTTACAGAACCCTTATAGATCCATTCAAAGGAACCCTTATCGATCCCGTTAAAGGACCCCTGATAAATCCCTTTAAAGCAACCCTTATAGATCCCATTTAAGGAACCCTTATGAATCCGTTTTTGGGAACCCTTATAGATCCCATGTAAGGAACCCTTATGAATCCCTTTAAAGGAACCCTTATAGATCCCTTCAAAGGAGCCCTGATAGATCCCATTTAAGGAACCCTTATGAATCCCTTTTAAAGGAACCCTGACAGATCCCATTTAAGGAATTTAAGGAACCCTTGTAAAATCCCTTTAAAGGAGCCCTTATAGATCCCTTTTCGAAACATCGGATCGGAGTCCTTGGCCCAGCGGCGCACCAGAAGAATCAGCTCTCCGGCCTTGGGGTGCAAGCGGGAGCTGGCCTGGGCCATGGATGGCAAACACTTCTGGTTTAGGGGTTTAGGCGTTTAGGGTTTAGGGGTTTAGGGTTTAGGAATTAGGGCCGCAGACCATGCCATATCGTTTTTAAGGAGGGTCGACCCAGTGAGACACAGACGAAGTTATAGAAATAGCAAAGGCAATGGTTGTTTACGGTAGCGAAGTCGTCCTCGTCGAAGTCGCAGTAGCAGTAGTAGCAGCAGCAGTAGCAGTAGCAGTAGCAGCAGAGGTGGTGGTGGTGGTGGTGGTGGTGGTGGTGGTCGTAGTAGTAGTAGTAGTAGTAGTAGTAACGGTAGCGGTAGAGGTAGCGCTAGCGGTACAGTGCAGAGCCTGGCTAGAGGCCCCGACTGGCCGACTGGTGATTGCCCCTCTTATGGATGGCACGCTTCGCGGTTATGTACACAACCTTAGTATGTCAGGCGTCGTCTTCAACCCACCCCTGGGAAGGACATCGCATATCATCGCATCACCATCGCAGTGTATACAATCAAGGCGGTGAAGATGCTTGACCTTGACGACATCGAAACCTTGAAGCGACTACAGTTTGTGCTGCCAGCCTGATGGCCACCAAACCAGCACATTAGTGAGCCAATTGATGGCCACTCTGCAGTGAGCCCTATTGGGCCACTTGTATATTCGCAGGTCCGCATCCTCGTACGGTGTGACATTCCCACAAACGTAGACGGTATTGATAGCTCGGCGAATCACGCCATGTCTTCCACAGCCTCGCACTTTGCTTTATTCGCTCACCCCACTGAGGGAGCGATTTTGTACGCCTGTGCCACAATGCACAGTTCTCACTGCTGAGTAGGTCGCAAGTTTGCAGCTATTCGTAGCGGAACTTGCCCACGTGGATTTGTGCTCTCGAAGCACCGGTGCAATGCACTGTCACATACCTGACGCCAAGCGGTAGCCGCAGCAGTAGCAGTAGCAGGAGCAGTAGCGGTGGGGTAGTAGTAGAAGTAGTAGTAGTCGTCGTCGTCGGTGGTGGTGGTGGTGGTGCTGCTGCTGGTAGAAGGAAAATTAGTAGTAGTGGTGGTAGTAGTAGTAGTAGTAGTCGTAGTCGTAGTCGTAGTCGTAGTCGTAGTCGTAGCAGTAGCAGTAGCAGTGGTAGTAGTAGTAGTCGTCGTCGTCGTAGTCGTAGTCGTAGTCGTAGCCGTAGTCGTAGCCGTAGCCGTAGTCGTAGTCGTAGTCGTAGTCGTAGTCGTCGTCGTAGTAATAGTAGCAGCAGCAGCAGCAGCAGCAGCAGCAGCAGCATCATTTTTGTAAGATTTGTAAGCGCAATACGCCAGGTCGTCGAGGAGCAACTGAAAATTCCAAACAGCTTCGGCCCTTGCCTCAGGGTTGTTTTTTGGCGCGGTCTGTGGTTAGTGGTCAAAGGGTGGAAGACTTGGGATTTGCAAGATGCGACATGCCACATTCCAGAGCCTGTCGCCGCTATGCGCCCTGAAACGAGGTTTCGCGATCATTTTCTATACGCTCTTGATCAAGGCGGGTTGTAACAGTAGACTTTGCCAGAGCACGACTCCCGTAGAAAGTGGCTTGGATCTTTTGGTGCGGCGGGCGCAGCGGTGTAAGCATGTAGGAGCTGAGCCTTTAACTGTATTCATGCTTCCCCTTCGGTTTCGCGAAAACGAAGCGTAAAGGCATCGGACTTGATCTTTTGATGCAGAACACCTGCCCTTCCATCCCGGCGGTCTGAATCCTGGGGCCTTGGGCAGCCACGGGCAGTTGCTCACGTTTCCCTTGAACCAGACATCACTGCGTCTGGGCCACAGACTGACTACTCGTGCCTTGCAGGAGCTTCTTCCAACAACGTCTGTCCGTGGGTGTAGAGTTCCGGATCGAGTGTGCAATCTTCAGCAAGTTTAGTGAACTGGTTTAAGGGTCTTGCTGCAGTATCAGGGTTGAAGACCCGGCTTGGTAATCGCTAAGGCTTTGAAGGTGACCTCTTCACGGCAACAAAAAATCCTGAAGCACGGACTCCACAGAGTCGGATTCACTTTTGTTTGGCAAGGAGAACGGTCTAAGGGTCGAGGGCCCGGATCCGGTCCTGCAGGGCTTGGAGGTCGAAGGTTCCGCTTGGAGTGGGGCCTGCGTCCTCCGACTCCCAGCCGAGGTTCCTCTGCAATCATGCAGCTCATTCGGCCAAAGGTGGAGCAGATTCAGCGGAAGTACAAGAGTGACCAGGACCCTTTGGAGCCTCCTCCCTTCGCGGTCAGAGACATGTGATGCTGTTTGAGCGCTCGTGGCGCATCGAGCTGTCCTGTGGGTGGCACGACATATGATTTTAGTTGCGTTTGCTTGGATGAGGCTTAATGAGACTAGGACTAGGAGGATACTCAGACCCAGGGCCCACCCGAACACCTCAAAGCTCGAAAGGTGGACCAGAAGTTCCTAAACCTTGAGGATTTAAGCCCTTGACCCCCCCCCGGCCGAAACAGTGTTCGATGCGCAAACACGAAACGTGTCGCTGCCTCGCGTAAAGTTTAAAGTGCTTGTGAAGACCTCATTTTCTGCCGACGCAGAGCACATGCATCCCAAGGCCGAAATCCGTGAGCGCGATGTCCAAACAACAGTCCTGCATCGATCACTTTACCCCCGGCAAATGTCAGGAGACGCAGAACCGCATGCTGCTTCGTCTCTACGACGACTGTGGTGTGAACCCTCTGGGAGGGTCAAGGACTCAAAGACCAAGATGTGTGCGAGTTGATCCTGACGGGGGGTTGATGGGGGATGCCGTTTGATGCCTCTCAGTTTGAGGGGCGGCATGGTTGAAAGTTGCATACCTTCCCATGCGCCGTTCTCGGGGTTTTGAGAAACGGTGCCGCTCAAGGGTTTGTGTCACCGAGCAAGCTCCGCCCCCCCCCCCCCCCCCCNNCCCCCCCCCCCCCACCCCCCTTCCCGCGAAGGATGAACAAGCAACGGGCCGTGAGACTCAGGTCTGCCCTGGGCATTCCTCCCTGGCATTTCAACAATTACTGGTAGCCAACGATGCACTTGCATGGCCAAGGTGCATTCCGTCCGTCGTTCAGGCGCCACAGCTTTTGCAAGTTGGGTTTGATATATATGTATATATATATANNATATAGATATAGATATAGAGATAGAGATAGAGATAGAGATAGAGATAGAGAGAGAGAGAGAGAGAGAGAGCTCAAGCCGCGAGTGGTTCAAGGACTACGGGGGGCCGCTCTGCCCTCTTTCCTCTCTCTCAGCTTGCTTCCTCGGCTCCCCTAGTCCTCAACCCGGGGGCCTGTCCCGTGCGCCGCTCTCTGCCACTCTTTCTTCTGAGCCATTGCTGCAAACGGTGAACGAGAAGTTTGCGCCCTACCTGCTGCACGCTCTTGCTAGCGAGATAGTTGTGCAACACTCCTCGACGTGATCCCTCTATTTCCACCTCTTTCGGGACTTTGCCAGCAACGTCTATTGAGTGATCGGCGGCCCTACAGGACTTCTACAGAGGGGAGACGTGCCCCGCCTCCAACATCCAGACATGGCAGACCCAATGGAAATCCAAGCAGGGGCGAAGATCGAGTCCCCTGTCCGCAAAAGGGGGATACAGGAGGAGCCGCTTAGCCTCGATGCTATCCGCGATGTGGTGCGAGGTGAGATCCAAGGTGCTGTCGCGGGCATGTCAGACAGAGTGGCTGCCCTTGAAAAGAACCTGCAGCAGCATAATGATCGCACTTTCCAAGCGGTGGAAACTCTTTCGACGGGACAAGCAGACCAGGGACCCAGGATTGCTGAACTGGCCTCGGACTCCAAGGCCTTGGCGGGAAGACTGTCGCAGCTCGAAGGCACCGTCAAGAACCTCCAATCGAGCGGAAGCACGCCTTCTACGACTGATGCGGGGAGAGTTCCTGCACTAGTGATGGGCGGATGGCCGCCAGACAGCCCTGCTGGGGAGGTGCTCCAAAAAGCCAATGAGATGGCTCGTGATCTTCAACTCCAACTCAATATGGCAGATGCTTTCGTGCCAGGGGTGCGTAGGGGGTTCGTCCTTATTCCCCTGAGCCAGAATGAAGGTGAAAGTGAAGAAGCCATGCGTCAGAGAGCGCAAGCATGCATCCGCAGAGTCAATGCATCCAATGTTCACCTGGGGCGCAAACCTGACGGCAACCCTGCCAAACTATGGCTCACGGTGAGTCAACCACCGGAACGCCGTCGCCGTGCTGCACTCGCTGGGAAAGTTAAGAGGCTCATCATCGAAGCAGGTGGGCCATCCACCTTACCCTGCATCGAACCCGAGTGGGCCACTGGGACAGTTTGGTTCCGCAACCAGAAGATCAGCTCCGCGACCTCTGCGGGCCCTGCGGGGTCCAGCTCCGCTGGATGCGGGTGGATTGACCTCCCGCAGATCGCGACCCTGCTTGGAGTGAACAAGGCCCAGCTCGACAAAGCGTGGGAACCACTCCACGCGGCACTCAGGTGACTCTACTTGCAGTTGGAGCAAGGGGAGTTGCCCCTGAAGTCTCACCGAACTCAGGCGCGGCCTCAAGAGGATGCCGCCTCTTTCTACTTTGCAACTTGGAATCTCGGCGGGCACAGTCCAGAAACCACTTTGGACCTGTTGGCCGGTTTCCGGGGAGAACCTGCACTGACGCGCCTCCAAGTGGTGTTTCTCCAAGAGATCACTACCAAAGGAGGACCACACTTCGACCAGAACGACACCTGGATGCTGTTGCACGGCAAACAGGAAGAGGAGTGGAGAGGGTGTGGGGTTGCTTTTCTTAAGGTTCTAGGCTCGCACGAATCCACTCGACTGCATAAAGCCGCGCTTTCCACCACACTCAGGCTGCACTCTCGCAAGCATGTTGGACTCATTTCGGGACACATCTCCCATCGCTTCAGCATTGCCCAAACGGCTGAGGCTCTTACTGACTGGGGGTCAGCCCCATGTCTCAGGAATGCCAAGATCTTCCTAGGCATGGATGCAAACGAGACCTTTCTCCAGCCGGGGGCCCTCCTCGGGGATACCACACTGTCGTGCTCGGGAAGAGGGGAACAGATCCTCCAATGGTTCCTCGAACACGACATTTCAATGCCCGAGCAAGAAGTGTCGACGCCGTCGTACTTCCCCTACAACACTGCCTTTTCGCCTCGTCGGCTTGATTATGTCGCAATCCGTGGCACTCAAGTCCTCAAGGTTTCTGTAGGCGCCTTCCGGGACAGAGCTTCCTCGGACCATCAGCCCATCCTAGGGGAGGCTCTCCTCTCTTTCGAGCTGGGACCCAAGCACGATGTAGTCTGGTGTGCTAGGGAATTGGTACCTGGGTGCGACGCCACCCTAGATGCCCTCACAGTTGAGTCAGCTGACCTGCACTCCATGGTAGCTGTCGCAGCCAAAGCCATTACCCGCCCAGCAAATCGATCATCTAAGTTCCGAGAGAGTGCCGAGCTTAAAGCGCTTCGCAAAAATGCAAAAACTGCAGAAGTAGGTGCTGTTTCCAGGCAAGCTTGGAAACTCGTTTCCAAAACCTTGCAACATGAACGCAGACAGTGGAAGCAACGCCTTGCGGAACGCGCTGGCCAGCAAGATTGGCATGCCCTCAGATCCCTTAAGCATAAAGATGCCAACTCTATCTGGGCAGCCAAGCTCCTTGACGATCCGTCTTGGTCCGAAAACTACAGAGCCACATGACCTCGATCTTCTGCCGCGCTCCGCCAGACCAGACTAGGAGGGCCATGCAAGACCTCCTCGACGAAACTGAGCGGATGTGCAAACTCTTTCCGTGGAAACCGTTCACGGAGGCAGAGATGAGGATTACGATGGCGAAATGGAAAAATCACAAGGCTACAGGTCCCGATGGGATTGCACTTGAGGCGCTCCGCTTGATGTTCGACCATCCGAGGTGGCAACCTGTCATTGCCGAGTTGTTGAACGACAGCCTTTATAGGGGTAAACTCCCCTTTGCTGCCACGACAGGTGCGTCAGTTTTGCTGCCAAAATGTCTTCAGCCAGCCAGCTGGTCAGACACTAGACCCATAACTTTGTCCAGTGCAGTCCTTAAATGGACATCGCAGCTCTTGCTACTCAGGGGAGTCCCCCTTTTGCAGGACTGTTGCCAGCACCAATGGGCTAGTAGAGGTAAGCAAGGGGTTGAACTAGTGCTTTCCCTTCGCAAATTGGCACGCGTCGCCCACGAGTGGAAAACTCCGTTCTACATAGTGAAGATTGATATTGCCAAGGCCTTCGACTCAATTGCGCAGGAAATGCTAGGAGACCTGGTAGTGAGGAAGATTGCCAAAGCCGGGGGTAAGCCCTGGGAAGCGCGCCTGTGGCTCAGTTTGCTCGAAGCCCGGGACTTGCACTTTCATGTCCAGAAGCATCAGGTTGATACAGGGCAGTCAAATGGAGTCAGGCAGGGGAGCCCCGATAGCCCCGTGCTTTTCGCCGCCGAGATCGGGGAAGCTCTTGATGCCACTCTCTCCGCCAACCACGGAGGAAAACCTCCGCACGTAGGACGTCATCAAGCCCTGGCACCTCCCCCTCACTCAGGTGCTGCCTTTATGGACGACACCTACATTTGGGGGGAATCCCCACAGTACGTCCAAGAGGTTCTAGCCGAGCTAGAAAAGCAGTTGCTCCGCTTGGGACTCCGTATCAACCCCCAAAAGACGCAAGTCATCTCTAACATTGACGACGACCCGTTCCGTTTTCGCATAGGAGACGTTCTGGTTAAACCTGATGGTCCCAAAACCATCATGACGATCCTCGGTGCACCCATCTCCTTCTCGGGGGATGTGGCCCCGGTTATTGCTGAGATGCAATGTCGTGCCCGCAAGGCATTCCAGCAGCATAAGAAGCTACTTTGCTCTCGAGCGCCGGTACAGGAGAGGCTCTTCATGCACCAATGTCTTGTCAGAGGTGCGGCCCTTTGGGGAAGCCCAGCCTGGCCCGTGAATTCATCTCTGCTCCAAGCAGCGAACAGTGTCCAACTCCTGCAAGTCCGTGCAATGACGTCGGGGAAGCGAAGCCCCGCGGAGCCATGGCAAGAATGGCACATCCGCACCATGAGGAAGGCAAGGCTGCTCCTCCACCAACACAAATTTGAACGTTGGTCGTCACATGCGCTCCATTTGATCTGGGGTTTGTGGGGTCATGTAGGACGCGCGCCCTTCGCGCCGACCTTCCATATCATCCGTTGGCGCTTCCTGTCGTGGTGGAAAGACCAGCAATCCTTGCCACCGGGGAACCACCCCCGAGGAGTGCGACATATTGGTCACCACAACCCTGACCGGGACCCCGAGAGGCAGATCTCTGCCGTCGCTGGTCAGCAATGGTGGATTGCAGCGTCCGATAGAACAGCCTGGCTCAAACTCGAGGAGCCTTTCCTTGATAAGTTCGACCCGCCCTGGGCCACCGGGAATCAGCTCGCTTTGCCAGGTGCCCCCAACCTAGCGCCTAACAGACCGCACATGCGCCGCAGACCGCCCCCCTCCAGAAGAACTCGAGGGGAAAATGCATTGCCCCTGCATGCTGTGTCAGCCCCGCTGGCCATCAACCATGCTGCTGCACTGTGGGACAGACCAGGTTTGATTCGGGATTGACGAATGACTGATTGCCTACAGGAAGGTTTTTCTCGAATATTTCGAACCCATTGTGCTGCATGCGACACCCCGCCTTTTCCCGTGCCAATACCTGCAATGCCTCTTACCTCGATTCACACACTGAATCCTGCCCGTGCGTCCTTTCACCAAGACCGTTTAACTGATTGAGTTGCGCGCATTTCCCTCCTTGTCAACTTTGCCTCAGAATGCACAAGCCAGTTTCACCGTGACTGTTTGCGTTATGCAGCTTCCCACCCCTTTCCTTCACCCAAATCATGTCTGTGTGCCAGCAAGTGAACGTTTGATGCCACTCCGCCTGCAGCCTCGCGCGTTTCATAGGTCCGGCTCAGCCCTAGATGTCCAAGCTGCATGGAGCGATCTCTGACCGCAAAGCGAAACCCTGAAGAA
This sequence comes from Symbiodinium necroappetens, assembly GCA_905231915.1. Taxonomy (NCBI): domain Eukaryota; class Dinophyceae; order Suessiales; family Symbiodiniaceae; genus Symbiodinium; species Symbiodinium necroappetens. The sequence continues at coordinate 15,003 of CAJNJA010042297.1, read as the reverse complement.
CTTCGCAAAGAGGCCTTGGCTGTAACTGAGGACTTGCATTGCAGACTCGGGAAGAAGAATGTGACTTTGGGCCTTTTTGTCCGAGTTGGATGTGGACTACATGACCAAACCACACAGTCTATGGACGTTGTCAAGCTCATGACGCTGCTCCTGAGAACAACTTTCCCAGGGAGCCCATTCTTGAGCCTGGCCCTCCTCAACAACCCCAACCGGAAGTTGCACAGAGACCTGCAGAATGACTGGCTACCCAACCTTATCGTCGAACTCAGATCCTGCCCTGGTGGGGGCACGTGGGTGGAAGACCCACAGGGATCCACTGCAGTGGAGACAGCGGAGGGCAACCTTATCTGGGGCACTGTCCTCACGGGCTCTTACAAGTTGAGCGCGCGCTCGTGCCTCCATCAGAGCTACAGGGGGTCAACCCCAAGGACTGTTTTGGTCGCCTGGACCCCTGCAGCCTGGAGAGCCATGCCGCGGGACCTAGAGCGCCACCTTGTGCAGATGGGTTTCGTCATGTCCACAGAAGACCAGAGCCTTCGTGCCAAGATGAGCACGTGGGGTGGATGCAGCATCATACAAAGATCCATCACGGTGCAGCGCGAAATTGCAGGGGACAGTCCCCCTCGCAGAAGCAGATCGCCACACCTACCGCTGTGGCCCCTACATGCACTGAATGGCAATTCGGGGACGGTCTTAAATTTATGACCTGTCAGAGTGGGCGCCCGCCCCCTTTTTGTCCCTCTTTAGTTGACTTGGGATCCAAGGTGTATAGATGCATACCCAAGCCGGTCTAGGAGTTTGCAGTGTCGATCACGTGTGCAACACACGGTGTGTGGCTCAATCGATGCCTTCCGGAGTTAGGGCTTGGGCCTCAGCCCCGCCTTGAACACACGGGGTGTAAACGGATGAAGATGCTTTTCCTGCAGCCTGAAGTTTTGCCACATTGTTTTCCGTAGGTCCCCCGCCCCTGCCCCTAGGTCTCCTTTGGTTGCTTGGGTTTAGTCCCCTCCCCTTTGTGTATGAAAGTAGACCGCGCATCCAGCTGCATGTTGCATGCTCACTTGTCTGCTTGAAAGCCTAGCTCAATGGTGCAGGGGTACAGCAGCGCTTGTTTGTTTCCCAGGACCACTGACCTGTGAGCCAGACTCTTGCACTCAAAACCTGCCAGGCACCGCCGACCCCCCCGTAATGCCGCTCCTGAACAGTGGAGCTGATGCCGGGTCCCGTAACCGAGCAAGGGGAAGAGGACCCGTTTGCCTTCTGGGCCTGCTGGGTACACTCTTGCTGTGGCGAAGCCAGGCTGTGCCTCCGCTGAAGGTGTTCGCAAACCTGCCTGGAGAGTCCAGCGATGAATCCGATGCGCCCCTTGCGCCACCGGAAAGCCCTATGCAGAGCAGATGCAACCTGATCCCAGTGTGGAGATGCCTGTGCCGCAGCTCTTGCCAGCAGACGAAGTGGCCGACCTGCCGGCCCCCCAGTACGGAAACATGCAAGCTTTGCTGGAGCCGACCCTCCCGCAAGACAGACCTGCGCGACCTCGACAACGCGACCCAAGCACGTGCCATACAGAACCACCCTCATGTTCTTCGAGGCCCTCAACAAGTTCAGCGAGTGCTTTTCCGGGATTACACGACCATGCAAGGGGATCACACGCTGACACACTGGCAGCGTCAAATCACTATGAGCCGTGGTCAGCCTGGGACGAGACCGAGCCGGAGATCACGCACGATGCTGCAACGAGCCCTTTTGCTCATGCCGCAGCCGCGCCCTGGAACACGGAAGCATGGAACAACGTCGGGGGCACTTCCCCGCAACCTCAAAACCTACCTGGACAAGCTGGACCCGGCTACCACCGAGAAGCACAGCAGCCTCCTCTGGACCAGCTTCGTGGCCCTGCACTACAGCCAACTCCAACTGCATCCACGTTCAGGATTGGGTACGCTATCGCCTATGACCCCGACGCAGATCCTTGGCATGAGCAGGGAACTATGGACCATACGGAATTACATGGTTCTCGACATGGACCTGGAAGCCAACTTCCACCTCATCAACCACAAACGCACAACTGGCGAGGAGCCCACCAACCACAATCACAGCCACTGCCACAACACCAACAGCAACATTTGGCCCGACCAGGAGATCAAGTACCTCCTTCTTTGGACCCGTGGAACACCCTAGCCAGAAACCTCGCTAGTGCGGGTCCGCTCCTTCCTCCGCACCTCTGGTCCCACACCAATGCCATGGGCCTCCCTGTCCAGCATGCAGACACGGACTATGTGATCGAGACGGGGAGCCTGAACCCGGACACGTTCTTCCCGGAAAACACAGACTGTGATGACGCCGAAAGGACAAGCCCCGAAGCAGGCGACTGCCCACCGGAGCCAGTGCGTGACGACCTTGGAAACGCTGACCAGGGCCCTAACAACAACGAAATGGAGGAGATGCAGCCAAGCCTCGACTATGACTTGGATCATGAAGATGCGCCTCCCCCTGTCGCAACAGAACCGCAACCACATGATCCAGCCGCCTATCCTCGGCATCCTCGCGAACCCACCGAGATACAACATACCACAGCGCAACCCCTACACCTGGACCCCAACGACTACGAAGTGGAGGAAGACGAGGAATGGAGCGAGGACACGGAGGAAGATTGGCGCATGGTGGACCTCAACGACGATGACAACGCTGACGATGGAGGTGCCCCACAACAAGACGTGCCGCGTAAACGGTCCGCCGGCCATGGCTCACAGCGTGTCAAGAACAAGGCGAAGAAGTCAGACGTCAAAAAGTTGTGGCAGCAAAAGAACTGGGGAGATAAGCCCCCATGGCTATCCTGGCGTGCGGCTCTCCCGTGGATTCAACGGGGGGAACAGCCCCCTTGGAAACGACCGCTAGCCTCACCGCAAGACCGAGAACGACTGGCAGTTCTCTTGGCGGCCCATCAGTACACCAGAGACAGTGCAGGCAACATTATCCCCCATGCTCAAGGTGCAACAGGGCCTGCGATGACGGTAAATAGGGGAGTGGCCACCCCTACGCCATCCGATGCAAGCCATCCTCATGTACTACCACCACAAGACGCACAAGGAAGCAAAGAGGCATCACAGGCACAACGAGACCATCGTGACCGGATGAACCACAACCAATACCAACAACCAACCCAGCGTGGGCAGCAGACCCAACAAAGGGATGAGACATCTTCCTCCTCTACCCCGACGAAACCACAACCACCACAACGCCAGCCTCCTGCTCGACAACAACCCCAACAACCACCTCGCGCCCTGGACCCACGAGAAAGCCAACGAGATCCACAACAGCAGTCCGTGAACCCGAGAGAAGGTGCAAAGGTGCCACCGAAGCAGCCTCCATCAAGACCAGCGACAATGATGAAGATGGACGTGACAGCTAGTGCCGGCTTGCCACCTCTGGAACGCCAAGAGCAGCCTAAACAAGGGCAACACGGACAAGACAGCCGCGGCAAAGAGGACTCCAAAGCACGACAGGACCATGCGAACCGCCTCAACAACAACCCCTACCTCACAACGGCCGGGCAGTCAGATCCCTCGAGAACCTCCATGAGCCGTCATACGCATGGTACACCCCATCAAGCGCAACATCCACTTCCACGCCGCCCACTACGTGATGAACCACCACATATCCAACAGGACGATTTACCACCACAACCACGACAACCTGCTGACGATCACCGACAGGAATCACGTGCTGGCGCAAGGAGAATTTCTTTCCAGCTCCCAGACGATCACAGAGAACAACCTCCACGCCCGACAAGGCAGCAAAACGCCTTGAGGAAGCTTTCGGACAGCACGTACGTCCAAAGAAGAGGTGATGGAGTCCATCATTATCCAGTCAACATTATCGATAACAGACCTGAGTACATGCGGAGGCCAAGCTCAACACAAGACGACATACCGGGGGAAACCCCGCAAAGTGCTCGTCGAGGCGATACGCTTTTTGTACAGCCGGTGCACCTGACTTCCTCCTCCTCTGCCTCCTCAAGCTCAAGCTCATCGACGGCGACTACGCAAAGAACTGGACCCAATCCCAGAGCACAAGGCCACATTGACATGTCCGACCTACAACTGGAAGCCAACAGAGCTATACAACAGGGGAGAGCCCCCCCCTGGACTGTGGAGGAGGGTGGCCACCCTATGAGGTCATCTATCCGAGTGGGAGATACAAGCTATGACATCGCTTGGACTTCGGGGGCCGGCCCCCCTACAATCCCTCCTTCGATACCGCTCGCCTCTAACACCGTCGTGACCCTGGTTGGCAGCGCGCTGGGAGCCTGGAGAGGCTATGTGTGGTCCCCTCAAAACGGGGTGGCTATCCGACACCCGTCTCAGACTGGCCACCTTCCAACGATTGTGGCGTACAAAACTCTGAGTACCTCGGGGAGTTCCTCGGCCTCAATCCCACCAGGGGTCCATCTGACCCTCAGACCTGTGGGGGCGTGGATTGCAACTACGCGTTTTGAATTGACGTTTGCCCGAACTCCGAGATATTGGCTAGTCCAAGTCGAAGTGGCACCCACCGCGAACCAAGGGGAAATACCCCTCAATGCTGGAGAGACGTTCTTCCTGGAGTGGAGGGGAGAACAAGCCGAGTGGATCAGAAGGCCCAGATTTGAGGGGGACGTTGCAAGACTAGGCGGTTTCTCAGTGATCCCACCTGGCGAGCCACCACTACCACCTGTACCTCCAGAAAGACCAGGGGGAAATCCGCCACAAAGGCCAAGAGCGCACCAAAACAGGGGGGAAACCCCAGCGGCCGGCAGTACTGCAGCAACGCAACATGCCCGAGAACCGCGACGAGATCCCCCACCTCAACAGCAAGGCAACGCAGGCCCGGATGACCGTGGAAGCCTGGGACATACCCAAAGCCCCAACCCAGCTCATCCTGAACGTCAAGAACAACCAATAATAGAGCCATCTCCAAGACAGGATAAACTACCTCCACAACAACGCATGGCACCTGGGGAGCAAGGAAGGCCTGCCAGAGCTCCAGTCAAGGCCCATCCCAAAGCAAAGCCGCCCAATCCTCCAGCGTCAAGCTCAGGTTCGGACACGGAAACCAGTTGGCCAAGCGAAGACCCGCCGAATTCCTCTCAAGCTCAGGATGCAAGCTACGAAGAGCAAGCCATGCTACAGCTAGGTGGTACGGTCGAAGTCAGCGATGGGGAGGAATTGCAATCACCACCTCCCAACGACGACATTGCCTCTTTCATGCAGAGAGACAAGAGCAAGGACCAACCACAACAGCCTCCGCTACCGCCTGACCCTACGCCGACCCAGCTGCAGACGGATTGGATGGCGATGGACATCAACTTCCCGAATGGCCTCACTTTCGAGGGAGTCTTGGAGCTGCTTGAGAAGATCATGAAAAACCTCCTTGAACAAGCCTTTACACAACCCAGTGAGTACGTCACCCAGCTCGCCTACTACGCTTGCTTCTACGTTCGCAAATTACATGAGCTCGAACAGCAAAGGGGAAGAACCCCTCCACATCCTGTCCTGCCAGACCCTACCGACGTCGTTCTCAACATCCACAACCCTCTCATTGAGGCTGAGGCGACTCTGGTGAATCTGGCCGACAACCACGAAAGCCTTCCGCGCCGTCATGTTCAGAGAGAACTAATTCGGGCAGAAGTTCTACTCAAAGAGGGGAGAGCCCTATTGAAAAAGTGGGCCAACGACCCAGAAGCGCCGGGAGCCTTACCGGGAACAGCCGCCACGCGCAACACTTTGGACGGCATTGATTGGGCGCTGCTGGCTACAGAGGAAGGAGGAATAGCCAATATGGACGAAGCCCTTCGAATGGCGGCGTCAGCGGCGCAACGAAGCAACAAATTCATGGAGGAGCTCCTCACCTGGCTCAAAGACAAGTTCGAGCAGGAGGCAAAAGAGGGGAGCCCCTCCCCTAAGAAAAGGAGAGTAGAACGAGCCACTGGCAGCATGCAACAGCCGTACTACTTGCCCGACGATGATGACGGTGCCAGACGTGGACCTCTCCAACAAGCGGAACCTGATTCAGTGCTACGACAACAAAACGAACGACCTCCTCGCCAACGACTTCCCCGAGCCGATCGCCGACAAAGCAGGGTAGGGACAAACCTGCCCGACGCTCTACAAAGGCTGCAAGGGGAGCACCCCTTACCGATGGATCGTGGAAATGGAGGGGATGCCACTCCCTACCAGATACTACGAGCACAGCAAATCCTCGAGGGCGCCTTGCCCTTTTTGGAACAGGAAGTGGCCACGACGCTAGCAGAGGCGCACTCACTGCTTTTCAGCTGGACAACAGCGATATGGGGTTCGCCGGTGGTCCTAGTCGAGCCGACGCACGACGAGAGGCCCATCGCGGGGGCAAGCCCCGACTCAGCCGCTGAAACAGTACCATGGCATCCTCCAGAACCACTCTCGCAGGACCCTCTTGCACACGAAGCATGTCCAGAAACAGGGGAGGAAACCCTTCCGAACGACACTATGAGCCAGACATCGCACCGTCGACGTAGACTACACTCCCTCTGCGACGACTGAGCCTGAGCCGAGCTGCAGCAAAGATGTGAGACGGACAGTGAGCAGGGGTGTAGTTCTTCACAGGGGGAGCCCCCTAGGGCTTTCTCGTTCAGGTTGGCTTGTCTTTGGTAGGTTCAGAGGAAGGGGGTTCTTTGAAAAGGCTCGAGACCCTAGGCTTTGGGCCCCACTTTCTAATGTGAAGCCGCAAGATCGGCCGGGCTCCCTCCCTCTGAAAGGAAGGCTTCGAAATGTGACCTTGTCCTCTTGTAGTGACGCTTTGGGTGTGACTTGTCGTAGGCGGTTTTGGTTCTCTTGTGAGGCCTTCTAGTGTAACCTTTTGCCAGGGGGGCAGGCGCTCTCTGATGCGTAGTGCCATTTCTCAAACCACCAAAGGGCTCGCTTCGTGACGGTTGCAAGTACAGCAATATTGCATCCAAAGATAGGGGAAACATCCCCCTGCAGCCGACCTCTGAGAATTGTGTAGCCTTTACTCCACCCACTTTATTTATTTGCTTTGTCTTGTTGCCCTGGGTTCAAATGATGACGTGGTCGGCAACCGAAGCGAACCTTCTTGAGGCATCAACACCTGACCTGTCCTTCCATTAATCTGCTTTTGCTAGCCGTACTTCACTATGCGTTTGCGGCTTATATTTCCTTTGTGGTGAGCTTAGATGTCGTACTCGTTTGCCAATCCCTTGGTGGTGTAGTTGCGTCTCTCCTCCCCCTCCAAAACGGTTGGGGGCGCGACAGCGCGCGGGCTAGGGGAGCTCCCCTAGCCCACAGCCCTAACGAAAGAGAGAGAGAGAGAGAGA
>CAJNJA010042286.1:0-27412 GCA_905231915.1 Symbiodinium necroappetens | reverse complement strand
TAGGGTTTAGGGTTTAGAGGGATTTTGGGAGCTTGAGGCGGTGTCCGAGCGGCGGTTACGTGCCAGAGAGACTCCAGAGTGAAGACGCCGGACGGGGATTGTGGAGTGTAGGGTTCACGCTGTGGCATTTGGCGGGTGATCTTCTGTGGCGTCTGATGAGGTTGAGGCTGATTGAAGGTTTGTGGATAGTACTTTGTGGGGTTTGGATTGGGGGAGCTTTTGTGCGGCTGTGGGTTAGGATTTCATAGGGCTTAGGGGTTTACCAGCCCCCGGAACCTGAACCCAAGTGGCCACGAATGGCTACACCACAAAGCTCTTGAAGCCACCCTTTGAAGCCCCAAAACCCAAAGCCAACCAAGCTTGGGAGCTAAACCCAAAACCTTAAACCTTATATACCCTAAACCCTTAAATCCCTAAACCCCCTAAACCCCCCAAACCCCTAAACCAGGTTCTGTTTGTTTTGTGGCGGCGGCCCGGCGCTGCCCCGGCAGTGTGACACCATCTCCAGAGCGGCGGGCCAGGTGAGACGATAAGTGTCACGAGTTCGGGCTTGGGACAGGGTTTAGGATTTAGGGTTTAGGGTTCATAGAGTTTAAGATTTAGGGTTTGGGATTTGGAGGGTTTAGGGTTTAGGGTTTGGGGTTTGAGGTTGTTTGGGGTTTAGGGTTGAGGATGTCGGGCTTGGGGTGGGAGGGTTCTGGCCTGATAGGATCGAAGAGCCGACACGCTAGATCCAAAAAAATGCGTTTAGGCTGGACATTTCGGGCTTGGGGTTTTCGGTTTGGGGCTTGGGTAATCAGGGCTTGGGGTCTGGTCGCCTAGGCACCTCGCGGCTCCAACATCCGAGGAACCGAAACAGAAAGCCCGTAAACTCCTAAAGCCCGAGCCCTTAAAGACTGAAGCCAAAAACCTCCTGGACCCGAAAGCCTCAAACCCTACAACCATAAACCTAAACCTATGTAACTTTCAAAGCGCGAACCACGCCTCAGCGATCCAGGCCTCATGTGTCATAGAAGCCCAAGGTGCTCGTCATCTGCCCTGAACCCAAAGCCCATCAACCCCAAAGCCCTCAAACCGCAAGCCCTGAAGAATCCAGGAAGTCTAGAGCCGTACAAATTTAGCGCCCTAAACCCCCCAAGCTGGCTAAGCCCCCAACACGAATCCTTGAACCAGGCCCTATGTGGGCGGTTCTCTAAATTAGTGTCCCTTGTTTGGTCCCTTTCTACAAGCGCGCCGTACTATATTAGGGAGAACTACCCGTGTCTTAAGACACCCAAACAAGGACCCCGACTTTAAGAAGCCCACAGGTATCGCCAGGCCTTGGACCACGCAGCAGTCACGCGGCAGTCGACGGTTTAACATGCGCCTTTCTCATTGCTACTACTGGAATTTACATTTCCAGGTTCGGCATTCAGGGTTCAGGGTTTAGGGAATGGTCAGATGGGATAAAACTGCTCCCAAGCCCGCTGTTGTTGTTGTTCGTGCTGTTTCGGCTTCTGTTGCCCCAATAGGTCTGGGCTGTCCGTGCAAGGCCCTAAAAAACACAACCTTAAACCCTGGACCTTAAACCTTAAGACCTACACCCCGAACCTTAAATCCCAAAGCTTCGCCCTTGTGCCCAGAATCTCAGACCCTCTACTCCAAACCCCAGGCTGTGCAGGCTGCTGACCCGGACTCCTCGGAGTTTTGCTGGTGGGGCACCAGGCGCAGGGTGCTCTAAGGGTTTGGGCTTGTTTTGGGGGCTACGGCTAAGGGATCAAGATCATTGGGGCTGCAAAACCCACCAAAACGACCCTGTAAAGCCGAACGTAGAACTCTACAGGAGCCCAAGAGTCCCTTCCCTCGTTCTCCTCACCCAGAAACCCCAAAAGCACCGTGTTGAAAAAGCTTTCGGAGGGCACCGATGCACCACGAGCTGGAGATGCTGGGCCCCGAGAGGTCCAAGTACTGCTCCTTGACTTAGGATGCTGTTTTTGAAAGGGTTGTCGCAGGATTGTTTATTGAAGTTTATTGGCTTCTTTCTAGGGTTTGGTTAGGGCCTTACCGGGCACATAGAGTTCTACAAAGGCTCTAGAACATGGTTTTAGGATTTGGAGTTTGCGGCCCAGGTTATGATTTAAGGACAGTTCAAGCTAGGCCTTCGATGCCACGACTGCATCGTCCTGCACATCCTGCTTTGCACTGCATTGGATTCGTTCGTTTGGGGCCGCGGTCACGCGACCAACCAATCAATGTCTAAATACCCAACGTAAAAATTGCAAGGTCGTGCGACACGTCAGCCTTGCTGATTTTCCATTAAAGGACATGCTTTCATCTTGCCCGTTGCGCCAAACGAGCAGCATCCTTCCAACTGAATGTCGATTCTCGAACGGAAGCCAGATATATTGCCAAAAAACAGATGCAACGACAGGCCCTTTTAACCTCTAATTAAGAACAAACTGACAGAATCCAGGACACGTGCCTGACCAGGCCCTGATCTTGAAAGGCTTCTTTGTTTTGTTTATTTGCGAGCCAAGCCACGTTAAGCTTGAAACCCAGAGTCGGGCCTGAGGTCGTTGGATAGCCAAAGTGCGTTTTGTTTTGAGAGCCCCAGCCTTTTCGACTTGGAGCTCAGATTCAGGCCAACGGTTTTTGGGGAGCCAAAACGTGTTGAACTTGAAAGGCAGATTCGGGCCAACGGTTTTTCGGAGAGCCACATGTGTCGAACTTGAAAACCACAGTCGGGCCAACGGTTTTTCGGAAGCCAAAACGTGTGAAACTTGAAAAGCAGATTCGCGCCAACAGTTTTTGGATAGCCAGCGTGTTCAACTTGAAAATCAGATTCGGGCCAACGGCTTCTGGAAAGCCAAACTAGCTCGGGCCAACGGTTTTTGGAGAGCCACATGTGTCGAACTTGAAAGGCAGATTCGGGCCAACGGTTTCAGGAGAGCGAAACGTGTTACACTTGCAGAGCAGATTCGGGCCAACGGGTTTTGGAGAGCCAAACGTGTCGAACTTGTAAACCAGATTCGGGCCAACGGGTTTTGGAGAGCCAATCACGTTGAACGTGAAAACCAGACTCGGGCCAAAGGTTTGTGCCAGAGCCAGGGCAGGTGAAACTTGATACTTAGATTGGGGCCACAGGTAGTTTTGGGAGAGCCAAAGCGTGTTCTAATTAAAACCCATGTCGGGCCAAAGGTTTGCTGGCGAGCCTAAGCGTGTAATCACGATGCTGAAACAGTTTTAGAATAACGGTGATGGAAAAACCGTGCTGGCAATCACTGTGAAATAATGGTGGAAGAACGGTGATGGAAACATGGGTGGAATAACGGTCTTGCAAATGACGGAACCCAAGCGGTAATGGCATCTCAGTCTCTTGATCTTCCAACAACATGAAACCTTAACCTTGAAGTGACACCCCGAAGCTGAACAAACCCCTAATCCTAAATAAGAAATCCTTACATCCTCACCCCAATGAAAACTTGAACCCTAAACAGCCCCAAATTTCAATCTGCGGGTGGTTTCGCAGAAAATTTATGGGGGGTTACCTCGCCTGCACCGAGGTACCGCCACGCGGCAGTGCGTTCCCATCTTCGACCACTACTGCGCTTTCCTTCGACTCTTTGCCATCCAATACGATTTCGGATGAATGCAAACCCTACACCTGCGATCCAAGACGCAATCGCCCTGAGTCTGCATCGGTGCCAAACCTTGTCTAGGCTTTGGATTCAGGATTCGGTGTTGAGGCAGTTTCAGACAAAGCACCTCCTGCTCAGCCGAGGAAACTCGATTGGACCAGGCACCTCCTCTCAGCTTAAGACATGGTCCATGATCTAGGAATCGGTGGCTTTAGCTCAGGTTGGGTTGGGGGTATTTCACGGGGTTGGGGTTGAGGGTTTAGGAATTTAGGGCTTAGGGGATTTGGGGGCTTAGTTCGGGGTTCAAGGTTCGCCAAGTGCCGCAAGCATCCCTTGCTTCAAGTTGCTTCATTTTCTTCGCGGCAACCTAGGGTACCCCCAAGCCCTTCTTTTGATGCTCCTATGTTAAGATGTTGAGGGTGTACATACTAGCATGACGTGCTAGCAGCGTGCTTACATGCTAACTGGTACTTTGGCTCCTTGAAAAACCTTAAATCCTAAGCCGAAAAATCTATTCCAAGCACGACTCTTACAGTGCACCGACCGCCTAGACAAGCTTCGTGCATGTCAGGCTTATCCTATACATCCCCAACAACCGAAGGTGTGCCCAAAAATCCCGACCCCCAAAACCCTACGGCCCCTAAACCCCAAAGCGCCAACCGACACTTTGCGGGCTAAGAAGTTTCTGCGAGTTTGTCTTCCCGGCCCGGGGCTTCAGGGCTCCAGGTTCAGGCCTTTAAGACTTTAAGGTGCTAGATCCAGGCTTTCAATTTTAAGGGGGCATGTACTTCTAGGGACTTTCGGTTTCGGACTCCGCTGGCTTGGAAGTTTGGGCCTACCTGTGAAATCTCGACACTCTGTTCGAAAGTCTATCATTTAGGAGCCTCGTGTTTTCTTCATCGGCTTGGCATAGGATACACAACAAGACCATTGCAGGTTCTTGGAGGGGCTCCTGGGGTAACGTTGACCAGTGTTTCGGATTTGGAGTCTAGGTCTGGGTCGAAGGCGTCTGATCCATAATTTCGGGCTGTTACCACATCCATTTTGTGTTTGGGGTTGGACATGGTCTGAGGGCCCACCCCCACAGATTCAAGCGCAAACATAAGAACCTGAGTCTCAAGCGCTCAAGTGTAAAGTTGGCAGCCCAAGCCCGCAGGAACCAAAGGCCCTGTCAAGCCCCAGAAGGCTACGCACCCTTCTACGCTGCAGCTTGCGAGGCAACTACGCGGCCTTTTTCGCCGCCATGCTCTGCGCAGCTACGACCTGTTTAGCACTTGCGTGGGCCTTCTGGAGGCTTCAGGGCAGCAGAGACGGATCCATAAGAGCTATCAGGAATGTCACGAAGAAGTTTCCCAACCCCATTGCTTAAACCTCCCAAACCAGAAACTCTTCGAAAGGTAGGGATCCCTAATCCTCAAAGCTTGTTTTGCGCAGGGTCCCTGCCTGGCATCCTTGGCTCTGCGAAGGCGAGCAGCTGGTGGCAACAAAAGCACCGGAAGTTTCTTAAAGGGGTTAGGGTTTAAGGCTTAAGGTCTTAAGATCTGGGGTTGATAGTTTTGGTCTCTTCTGTTTATGGCCGGACGCAGATTTCACATGTAAATGTGCGCGCTTATTTCCTGTTCTGGCAGCTGGTACGAGGATTTTAAGATAAGATTGGGTGGTCCGGGGCGTTCATAAGAAAGGTCTTCAGCTGTAGGATGCTTAGGGTGCAGGGTTCAGAACTAGGGTGCTCCTTTCCAGGGTGTTCCATAATAGGGATCCTAAGACTTAGGGTTTCCGTTAGGATCCGCGCTATTCAAACTTCGGGGTGCAGAGTGTAGAACTCAGGCGTTGGGCTTTAGATTGTGATGTTCAGGGTTTAGCGAACACTCTGAACCCCAAACATCTCTAACCCAAAGCCCGGCCGAATACAACTCCAGACTATAAAACCCTGAACAACTGAGCCCTAAAACCCGAAACCTCACAAACGTTCCAAGCCTTCAAGCCCTGAAAACCTTCATGTCGTACATCTACACAACCTATAAGCGCAATAGCAAGGATCCCTGTAAGCGGTCTCTAAACTAGCTCGCAGGTGCTGCTTTTTTCTTTGCCCTCGTGGCGCTGCCGCTCCTGGGCATGCTGGGTTTCCAGCGGCTCGCCTCCACGGGCTTTCCAGGGTTGTTTGTTAGGCTTAGGGCCCTGGATGTAGGCAGGATTTTGGGGATTTCAGGCTTGATGAGGGCGGCCTTGGACATTTTTGGGATCAGATTTTCGGGATTTCGGGTAGAGCACTTGGGGTTGAGATTTTGCGTTAGGGTTACAGTTGGTGAGACGTCCTTTCATAGACCAGCAAAGAAGAACAAGTGGCTTCGGGAGATTAGGGGCGTTGCAAGCCACAGTTCGTCTTCCCAAATCGCCAGAGAGGGGCGCGTGCAGGCAACTTGGGTATGGAGGGTTTATCAGGGCTTAGGGGGTCAGGGCTTTTAAGTTTAAGACTTCACAGAAATACGTCTGAGGTGCGTTGCTGCCTCAACTTCAGCAGCTTCGAGCTCACCTAGAATTTTCTCGGTAGGTCCATGGGGCGGAAAGCCATTCAGTGCCAGTACGATGGCTAGATGCAGCGAAAAGTTAATTTGAGGATTGCCTCAGCCATGATACTCCCCCCCTTGAGGCTATGACCTCCCAGGACCAGCCTCCCAGGCTGGCACCTGAAAGGTCATAAGCTGCTTGTACTGGGGTGGCTATAGCCAGAATCACGCATAGGCCCCGATGCCAACTTTGCACTTCGAATCCCCTCATCCTGCCTTGGATTCCGTCCGGCTGCCCGAGATGCGCTCTGGCTTCCTACGGCTTGACTACCTGGGAAATGCTGCAGATGGTGAAGGGGAGGCTCGGGAAGTCGGGTTGTGAGATTTCGAGTTGTGGTTTCCAGGGCTTGCGGCTTAGGCTTTAGAGGTCTGAGTTTGGGCCTTCGGGTGTCTAGGGTTCAGGAGCCACTGTCTTCTCCGACACTGGAGTTGTATGTAGAGGTTTTGTCTTGTGGCGCGGAAGTGAGCTCTGTGTGTGTGATGCACACCACTCATCTTCCTCTTGCTTCTCCCGAAGATGTATTGCCGCCCAAGCTTCAAGCCATGGAACTCATGGAACCCCTGAACCGGAAAACCACATGTGGGTAGTTCTCTAGACTATGGTCCCTTTTTAGGTCGCCAATATAGTACCTCCACCCTTTATCATATGGACCCTTCTTAGGGACCCTAATTTAGAGAACTACACATGGGTAGTTCCCTAAATTAGGGTCCCTTTTGGGGCCCTTTTTATAAGGGTGCCGTACTACATTGGGGACCCCAAAAAGGGGACCCTAATTTAGAGAACTAGACATGGTATGACTGGCCTCCAAGAGCAGCCAGAGGCCGGTGCCATACTTGCTGGACGCGAAGGGCGAGTACTGCAACTGGGGACTGACAAAATAAGCTCGGAGTCGGTTTTTTCATAGTTTGGGGGTTTTAGGCTTAGGGCTTTCTTGCGTGACAAAAGCTCTCAGTCGTTTTTCTTGTTTTGGGGGTTTTTAGGCTTAGGGTTCAGGCGGGGTTTCGTTTAAGGGGATCTTCCCTTGACCTGGACGCCAAGCCCTGATGTTTAGGTCCTAGGGTCCCTTTCCTTTCTGCTGTACTTTGGCGCCCTGAAGGTGACCACAATGTAGAACAACCCAAAGCGAATGCCAAGACTAGTGCACAAATTGCTAGAGCACTGGACCTTGTCGATGCTCTCGGCTGACACGGAATCCGTGTGCGAGGACAACTTCGCAACGCGACGTCCTAATCTCAAAACCTCTAGCCCCAACGAAACTTCCCAACCAGCTAAGCTTAATGTCTGACCGAAGACCAAAAAAACTCTGTCCCAAACCCCAAAACCTCGAACCTGTTTTCTGTTTCCGAGCTGAGGCAACCCTTACCACCGGGGCTTCCTCCGCAACCTGCTTGTTCGGCTCTGGGCGGACCTCGCCGACACCCCGGACGGTGAAGAGCAGGTCTGAGGCAGCACCCGTAAACGCACACCCTCCGGAAAACTCTGGCGCCTCGAGCGCCCGCTAAAACTTCAGACCTGAAGTTTGTTCAGCCCTCGCCGGAAACGACGTTTCACGGCGTGGCGCATAGTACCGATTTTCCCTGTCGCCGTGGAAGCCATTCAAAAGCCCATGCTTGCAGTGTGCGTGTGCATTCGGGCCTTGCAGACACTTGCCAAGATGTTGCATGGCTGTGACGGTTGATGAATTCCCGATGTGCTGCATGTCGGCTCCAGTGGGCTTTCATCACGAACGTATCTGAGCATTTTCTCCTTCGCACCCCAGGCCGGCGTGCATTGTCCCGGTGACTGTCATGCGGTTACCTCTTAGTTGTAGGGTATTTTGCATCAAGGAGTCAACGCAGCCACCTAACAGAGACAACCTCTTCTGACTCGTCTGCCTGCGAGTTGCTCAGGGATGCTCAGGAAAGATTGTTTATTGTTTCCTCGTGGCAGGAGGGTTTGTCGAGCCTGCGAATCTCTTGCCATTTCAGCAAGTCGGGAAGCACGCTGCCATGTTTCACCACTCTCGTTGGTATTGCAGCCAGCAGCCAGCACTCGTGGCAGTTTGCAGTTTCGCTTTCTGTCGTTTCCGCTTCATCACTGAAGCATTAGGGTGAGCAACTGCCTGGGCCGGTTTGACCGACAGGATGCCACCTCACCCTGTATGTGTATATATATATATGATTATATATATATATATATGTATATGTATATGTATATGTATATGTATGTATATATATATATATGTCATCCAGCACTGCGCTAGCAAGTGCAAACGAACGCACCGGTGCACGCACGTGCCGACAGTACACGTGCACATCTGCGAGTTCGCAAACAGTAACAGGCTTGCGCGTCCTCCACACCACTCTGCCCGCAGCATTCCTCCCCAATGATTGTGTAGACAGCCCATTGCGAGCGTTCTGGCAAGGCGCCATGAAGCTCACCCAAGAGCAGTGGGATTTGCTCTCATCGAGGCGGGGGTCGCAGAAACATGCGTGGAAGCAAAAAGTGCCTCACCTGCCACCCCGTACAGGGAGAGGGCCGAGCTCTTCGAGTACGTCCTGGCCCGCAAGGAACGACGGCGTAAGCACAAAGAGCTGCGCCGCGCCATGAAGGACTCACGGCTTAGCTTATCTCTGCCCCTTGAATGTGGATTCGCTCAGGAGTCGTGGCTGTGCTGGCTCCTGAGCAGCTGCTGCTGCTAATCGAGCCTTGGCTATTCTCGGGTTGGTTTGTCATGCTATTTTCTGCTTGGTCTTGCGAGGGTGATATGGCGCCTGGCTGTAGGGGAGGAAACATTAGTTGTTAAGAATGAGACTCAGAGGCAGCGACTCCTCCAAATTTGAACCATGAAGTGGCCAAAATTGGATTCGTCAGCACCATCATATTGTGCAGGACTGCGACATGTTGGATGTGTCCGGGGCAAGTGCTAAGGGCTTAAGGGCGCACCTGAAGCTCGAGTTGCCCGCTACTTCAAGGATCATTCAAGTTTTTTTGACGAAGTTATACCACGCGAACCTCGGACCAGTGTGGTTGGGCTGACTTTCAACCCCAGCCACCCAAAACCCCAGCCACCCTCACACCTGCTTTTCGGACCGACAGTTGCGACAAAAATGCATCAAGAGTTCAGGGCTCAGCCAGACAGTTTTTTGCAACCGGTTTGTTGCAGGCGTGTTCTTCGCGTGGGGACAATGCACCTTGCTTCCTGCACCCTTTCGTTTCCAATTCGCGGCAGGCACACTTCTCCAGACCCTAAATTGGCAGGCCCGTAATTGCAACTGTTCCATTACCCTCTAGCCCTATACCCACCCTACCCAATGCGTACTTGACCCCCAAGCTCTACATAAATCATAAACCATTTAGACACCCTGAACCTCAAAGCCTTTTTGTAAACCAACCCTAAGCATTTTTGAGTCGTGTATAGAGGAAGCCTTATGCAGGCCGTTATGCAGGCCCTAAGCTACAAAGCACAACGCCCACCCAGTGAAACCGTATTTTGTTCGTATATTGCTCGACAGCATCCTTTTTTATACTCTACAATGACTCTACAAAAAGCCTGCAAAACCACAGACAAACCATATGTGACCCCGGCCCCAAACCCGAAATCAATTGTTAAACCACATATAAACCGTGAAGAAACTTTCGACCTGAAAGCACAGTAGTAGTAGGTGGCCCTGAGTGGATTCAAGGACGACCCATACGCCGTTCCCTTTCGTTTCTCTCTCAGCTCAGAGGATGGCCTTGCCCACTTCCTCTTGGAAGGGGACATTGGCGCCTGCCGCTCAGAGCCCGTTCCCAACTTCCGACGCAGTCTTTGCATGCGCTTCGCCCAGGAATTCAACCAGTTCGCCGACAAACCGGCTTCGACTTGGAACGAGGCTTGAATTGCCAAAAGCACCGACATGCGAGGAGATTCCCTGCTCGACGTGCACGCCCGCAGCCTTGCGTGCAGCGAAAGGCGAGAATCTCAGTCGCGCTCCACCGTGTCTAAGTTTTAAGAGCATGAATTTCCATGTCTCATGGGGCACCCTGAACTGGAAACCCTTCGCCAGTTTTCAGGTGCGAGTTGCGTCCCATTCCCTGAGCCAAACTGGCTCTCTCGAAGGTAGCAACTGACGCAAGAGAGTCAAACAAAAAGAAGCCTGCGCCGTGAAGCCATCGTCAAGAATGGGCCCCTTGAGAGTGCGCTATACGAACCATGTAAGCTTGTAAACCCTAAACTTGTGAATTCCCACCCCGCCAGTTAGCAGCCGCCTCAAGCTTTACAAGACGAGGCCTTGGACAAAGCTACGACGTCAATAGTACCCAAATCTTAAGTCGACCGAGCACTGTCTCCAGATGCCTCCATGAGGCCGCCCGCATCGCTGCTGAGATCGCAGGGCAGATCCTGAGCTGAATCTTTTCAGACCCCGCCCGGAGTCAGTGGAACCACCTATAGCGAGCTTTGCCAACAACTGAATTGTGCTGCGCAGTTCTGTGGGCATCGGTGGTTTCAGCTTTCATGTAAGTAATGTTGTATGCAAACTGACATTTTTCAGGCTGTGTGCTGGAGGGTCTCTCATGCCCGTTCGTTTGCTAATATCGACCAATGCCCTGGCGATGCTTGCGGCCTCAATTGGAGTGTGCTTCCTCCCCTCCACCCGCAGCAACTAAGGAGCTTCGCCCCTCTGCGTCCGCGCCCGCGCGGACGTGGGCGTGGGCGCGGGCGAGGTCGCCGACGCAACGCAGCTGGGCAGCCGAATCGAACCGTCTGATCGCGGGTTGTTTATCTAGTTATTCGGCGTGAACCAGCTGTCCTTTGCTTTTTGCAGCCAGAACTAGTGTGCCGCAAAGCCACCGCATCATTCTTCAAAACAGCCCCAAATCGTCAGATACATAACAATTTCCTCAGGATCCGGCAAGGTCGATCAAACAACCCTGTCAAACCGAAAATACCCTTGACTACAAGAAGTTTGCACCGAGGCGGCCTTGCGACCGCGTGAAGCCCAGGACGGGAACCGGTTCTGCACAGGATGTGGGCCTGCTTGGCTTGAGATCTCCGAGCGGAAAGTTGAGTCGGGGTTGCATGTGGGCTGCCTTCGCCGCTTCGTACTGCGGCGGGTCGTTCTCTGGCCTTCTCAGCTGGCCACGCCTGTGCACGATCGACCCTTTCTTCGATCAAGTGTCCGTTTGTGCTAGTCTTCTCTTTGCTGATGAGCATACGGCCTCACATGTGTAAGAACTTCTTTTACCAAGGCCCCCACTGAGCTTGAAATGCTTGTTGATCTTGAGTTCAGCGTGCAAACCGAGGGCTTGCAGGATCTCAGGGTGCCGAGTTTTCAAGCTTAGGGTTCAGTGTTGTTCGCAGCTTGGGTGTTGAGTTCTGAGGCTGTGCAGTAATGGGCGCTTCCGCTTCCGCTGTGCTGGAGTTGCGCGAACGACTTGTGTATGTGTGTGTGCTTGTATTTTTGTTTTGTTTGGTGGTTTGGCTTTTGGCAGTATCTTATCTCCACTGATTGGGATTGCTAGCACAGGAGGCTCAGTTTCAGCGGCAGACGGGCGAGAAGGCAGCTCTTGTTCGCGTTTCGGTCTGTACATGTACAGAAGCAGATGACGCACGAGGGCGTTCGCACTGGGGCCGAGCACTGAAACTCCCGAATGGACCTAAGCTTGCAGCAGCTCTGTGGGCACCTATGACATAACCACCGATCCCCAGCAGAGACTTGGTGCCTGCTACCGGCTCAAGGCAGACTTAGTTTTAAAGAGCGTGCGAAAGCAGCGAGACGAGTTGCCGCGGTGCATTTAGCCATGATGGAAGTCGTCGAACTATCATGCTTCTGTTGATCGTTGGGCCAAGATCCAAACCTTCAAGCCATTTGCCTTCAGAAGACCGCTTCAAGCAGGTTGCAGGTGTGGGAAGGGACACCAGCGCACAGTCCGTCAATACAGGTGCTGTGCAACGGGTGGGGATCATGGTTGTGCTATGGTCTCTGCTTTCGGATCTTCGGGTTGCATGTTTGTGTTGGGTTGGGCATGCAGAAGCAAATGCCATGAGGGATATAGGATCTGACAAGGTGCAGCCTTATCTGCAGACTGCCAGTCTAGCCACCAGAAATCTTGCTCCTGCGAGGCGGTTTCGTCATGTCGCAAAGCCACAAGCATGCCAGCACTAGTGGGACGTGAAAGGCAAGCAGTTCGACCTCCAGATCCGGGTGGGTGGCACTGGGGCGCTCCTTGGCAAGATCATGTAGTTCCATCTCTGATATCTTCTCATGGCGCGAGATTTAAGTTCTTTTGGCTGGCTTGGGGGTTGGGCCAAGGCCTCCACAGCGCATGACGCATACGGCGCCAGGGGCTGGGGCAGAGGTTTGAGCATGTCATCCGATTTGTGGTTCTTCGGTGACTCTTGCCTAGCAGGAAAGGTCAGGTAATTTCATGGACAGACGAAGCAGACTGGAGGCATCCTGGGAGCGAAGAAATAATGGCCTATGCAGTCTTTCAGGAAAGTGTATCTCTAGTCATAGACGATCGGCAAGAGACTGAATCCGACTGCTGCCGCTCTTGATGCTACTGCCGCTGCTGCTGCTGCTGCGACTGCTATGCGCAAAGTGACGTATTTGCTTGATAAGAGGCGGCCACCCCGACGTCATCTCAATCCGATGAAGCCGAGTGGGGATGTGGAGTCTGCTTCGAGTAGGGACTAGTACTCGTAGGGACTAGTACTAGTAGTCGTAATAGTAGTAGTGGTAGTTAGTAGCCGCACCACTAGGAGAAGGAGTAGGAGTAGAAGTAGCAGTAGCCGTAGCAGTAGCCGTAGCAGTAGCCGCAGCAGTAGCAGGTAGCAGCAGCAGTCGCAACGGCCAGTCTACCCTAGTTCAAGAGCTGCACAACCACCGTGTTTGATGAGGTTGAGGCTAGACTGGCAGAATGCGTAGGTCAAGTGCTCGGAAGTGAGTGCATATTTTCCGCATGTTTAGTGGCTGCCTCTCAATTACTGCCGGACGGGTGGCAGCCAAACTGCATGTCGACAACAACGCTCGATCGTAATTCCCTCGGTTTTGGCCAATCTGCGCTGAGCTATGGACGCCTGCTTGGACTAGGGGGGGCCAAATAGGCAAATTAAGGGCGAGTTGGCTATCCGAGGTATGTAATTTATATATTACTGAATCGCCACACGGCCCTTCATATAAATTCATATAAATAGTCTTATATGAGCCACTTTGTAACAAGACAAAATATCGATAATTTCTCCTAAGTCGCTTTTCATCGAATTTTCATGAATTTGCTTGATTAACGGAAAGTAAGTGATTCGTTTGTGAAAAAAGTGGAAGTAGATAGGTGCATCGTTTGTGAAAATAGTGGAAGTAGTCGTGAAAATAGTGGAAGTAGTCGAAAGGAAATCTAATTTTTCATATTTCGCTGAATGAAAATAGTGCTAATTTTTTATATTTCGCTGGGAAACGCTTAGTTCGAGACCTCGAGTAGTTTGTGGACGAGAAATTCTAATATCGAGAAATTCTAATATCGTGTTTCTTTTCTATATGATGCGATTGATGTATAGATTTACTAGTATGTTATAGGATCTCTCGAATTCGGTTTAGGTTATTCGTATTTAGTTTCGGTCGGGCGATGTGTAGAGATGAGAATTTTCGATTTATGAATGTTTGATTTGGCAGGATTTTAGACGAAGATTTCTGATTTTAAAATATATTTTCTTTTACTTTAGGGGGTCTAAGGATATATTCTTACTCTCGAAATTTCTATAATGATTCGTAGAATTCCAAAAAATGTCTCGTTTATATTTGCGGATTTTGCGAAACTCCGGTATATATTTGTGCCGAATATTATTTATTTTACCTAATCCGAGAACCCTTAACAAAGAGAAGCGAAAAAAATTTAATACAACCTATTATATCCTTTACAAAGAGACGAGGAGTCGGATTACAAAGAGACGAGGAGTCGGATCCCCTGAATTCGATTTAAGGGAGAGATAGAATCTTTTGGATCCAAGAATTACGTCTCGGAAGCTCTATTATTAATAAATCACAGATTCAGCAGGATTTTCTAGGATTGCCCCGGCCTTGGACGTAATATATCTTTAGCAATCTTGATTTAAAGAGGATCTTGCTCTCGGAGATTCCTAGGAAGCGACTGAGCCTTCTTATCTCAAAAGATCCCCAAATCCGAAATCGGGAATCTGTGCTAGCATGAGGCTAACTATTATGTAATTTCTGGTCTACTTGCTTGAAATTCTCATATTATCTTTAGTCAATCTAGTTGCCGCAGCTTGTTGTTTTAGAGATCGTGCGGAGCCTTGCCTACCTCGAACGAGTCTGAAAGTCGAAACGAGGAATCTCATGACAAAAGACTTCTGTATCCTAATACAGATCCTCTCGATTCGAACCCCCCGTAAGACGATAAGCCGGTGCAAGAGTGACTAGATATTTTAATTTTCTTCGGGGATCCCTAGCAGCTAGTATGGTCATAAATCATGGTATATCCATCCGATATCTTCGTGAGAATCGTCACTTTCGTCGTAAATACGCCAACAATTATAAGACTAGGTTCCCCGACTCTAGGATTTTCGTGAATATTGGATATAGATAAACCGCATTTTCCATCTATATCGCACCCAATTACTAATCCTCAATCCCTAAATTCAAATCTTAAAAAACCTCATGACACAGGAGGATACAGGTCCAAATCCCAACCCCAACCCCAACCCCACCCCCCACTACCCCGCCATGGGGAGGAAGAAAAAGAAATTAAATACTAAATCTAAACCCTATATTCCACCCCACACCACAACACAGAGAGACGAGGAATAATTAAATACTCCCAGCAAATAACCTCCAGGGGTGGGGAAGGCGGGAGAAATATATTGAGGGGGGGGGGACCACAATATAGACCCGAAATCTTCGTAAAGATCATTCTTTCTATCTCCAAAATGCCAATAATTAGAGAGATATATCTTTAAACCTGGGATCCTCGCGAGTATTATAACGATAGAGATTATATAATTTCGTGATATATCCAAAATAACGAAATATCTTAGATAGCCCAAGATTTCGATCTACGCCGCCCCAGTTACTAATAGTCATCCCGAAATCCTTTCATATCTATATATCTAAATCCTATACAACCCGAGAATCGATAACACAAAGAAGGAGGGTGCAAAACCCTGAACCCAAGACCCAGAATTCCCCCCTCGCCGCAAAGAAGGAAGAAAAGGATTTAATATTGAACCTGGCCCATAATCCATCTCAACCTCACAAAGAGACGAAGAATAGTTAAACAACCCACGCAAACGATTCGCAGATTCAGAATATATCTTCGGACCCCCCGAATCCGGTTCAAGGGAGAGGGATATTCTTGCTCTCGGTAGTTCTCGGGAATCTTCTGGATCCAATGTTGTGTCTCGGAAGCTCCATTATTAACGAACCACAGATTCAACAGGATTTTCCAGGGTTGCCCCCGGCCCTGGACATAATATATCCTCAACAACCTTACTTCAAAGGTGCCTAGATATATTCTTGCTCTCAGTGGTTCTGAGGAAGTAACCGAGCCTTATATCACAAGAGATCTCTAAATCCAGACCCGAAACCAAATGCAAAACCTAAACCCGAAACCCGAAACCGGGAATCTGTGCTAGCATGAAGCCAAGCGGCTGGGGGCTCTTATGTAATTTTTTATGAATTTATTCGTTGGTTCTCATATTATCTCTAGTCAAATTAACTATCATATATTGTTATTTTATCAAAATGAGATCGTGCGGAGCCTTGCCTACCTCGAACGAGTCTGAGAATCGAAACCAGGAATCTCATAATATAAGGTTTCTGCATCCTAATACAGATCCTCTCGATTCGAACCCCTCGTAGGACGATAATTCGGTGCAAGAGTGACTAGATATTTTAATTCTCTACGGAGATGCCCAATAGCTAATATGTCCATAAATCATGGCTGGAAATAATATTATTTATTTCTATTTCTCCTCCTTATAGATATCCATCCGACATTTTCGTGAGAGTCGTCACCTTTGTCTTAAAAATACCAATAATTATAAGAAGGGATTCCCGAACCTGGGATTTTCGTGAATAATTATAAGAAGGGATTCCCGAACCTGGGATTTTCGTGAATAATGAATATAAATAAGTCGCGATTTCGATCTGCGCCGCGCCCAGCTACTAACCCTTAATCCTAAATCTTTTTATATCTAAGAAATATTAAATGTTAAATATCACCATATACAAGTGGGTGCGAGTCCAAACCCCAATCCCAACCTCATCCCGTCATCTACTACATATCCCGCCACAGCGAAAAGAGAGAGAAATAAATTACTAAATCTAGAACCTACAACCCGTCCCACTTCACGACACAGGGAGACGAGGAGTAATTAAACTAAAGAGCTGTTCGTAAGTATAAATTATACAATGATATAAATTGTACAATTTCGTGACGTATCTAAAACAAAGATATACAACTATATAGATCACAATTCTATTCCCACCCTATATCTTTTCATACCTATATATCTAGATCCCAAACAACCCCAGAATCGTAACAAAAAAGGAGAAGACAAATCCTAAATCCAATACCCATAACTCCCCATCCCCCCACAAAGAA
The DNA here is from genome assembly GCA_905231915.1 of Symbiodinium necroappetens. Taxonomy (NCBI): domain Eukaryota; class Dinophyceae; order Suessiales; family Symbiodiniaceae; genus Symbiodinium; species Symbiodinium necroappetens. The sequence goes on along the minus strand of CAJNJA010042286.1, from coordinate 10,649 downwards.
AGAGAGAAAAGAAAAATTTAATGCTAAATTTTTAAAGCCATAACCCGCCACAAGCTCTCAAAGAGGTGAAGAAATTAAATAACCCACGCAAATATTGGGGCCCGGAGAAATATAATGGGAGGAGTAAGGCGGGGGGAATAAGTATAAGGGGGAGGGGGAAAGAGAGGCAGAGAGGCGGAGGGGGGGAGAACATCATTTTTTCATATATCTTCCTATCTTTTTATGCAATTTCTTCTCCTAATTTTTGCCCATATATCAATAAATAAATAACAGCTCAGAATATTTACTTATTTACTAAATAAAATATTTTTTCGTATATAAAAATATATATCAATTATAAAATAATCTCCCATCTATCCCTTTTAATCTCTATCCTCCAATCACCAAGACCTTAATATTTATTGATATATCTATTTTAAAAATATCTATATTTTGAATACAGAGTATAATATAATATTAATTACTTAAATGTATTTCTTATAAAGATCGAAATATTAAATTCTTCTTCTTTAGATCTAAAAAAGTTTATAATATTTCTATTTTGCCAGCTTTAATTTTACGGAGTTTTATGATACCAACCTTGTTCTTACTAAACTAGATTATCCTGTAGTATCGGTTGCTCGTTGATGTGTCATATTATTCTCCAATAATATTTTTTTGGCTTAGTAGCCCCAGAGCTAAAAGTTGAATTCCAAACCTCGACGCTCCCAAGTGCACAACCTTGGCCATAAAACCCCTGTGACCTGCGACCTCTAAACCTTCCCACAAAGAGGATAGCCGGTGCTAGTAATTCTTGGCCCGCGACGGCTGTGAGACCTAAGGATGAGGATGGACGTGCAAATTTCGGGTTTAGTGGTTTGGGCTTTTGGCTTCAGTATTGGAAGGTCCATACGCCGAAACGTCCGAGGACCATCTAGAATCCAGATATCCTTGTATGTGATAAGCGGCACAGGTGCGAACTGGCCAAAAATTGCATGTAAGACCTAGCTTTGTGTTTGAATAGATATGTGACTTGTATGTGCCATATATGTAAGATACGACCACCTGCTGTATCGCCGTCATGACCGTTGACACACCAGCGCAGATTGGCAGCACGGTGGCATCTTTTTGCGCGTGCTTGAAAGCAATAACAAGGTATCGGAACATCCCCGCTTCTTTTTCAAACACCCTCCGCACTTGTGGGGAGGCGGAACCATGATGGGCGCAAAGAAGGCACGCGGCCTTGCTGTTACAATGTGTTGTAGCACTGACTCTCGCAAAGATGCACCTTCTTTCTCTTCAGTATGCTATGAAAAAAAGGCCTGAGGGATGACTTGGTCAAAATGCCGCTTCCGCAGCAAGGATCCTCCTACAATTCTGGTCCGACGGGCCGAAACACGGCCGGTTACATCACCATGTTGAGCAGCTTGCCTCAGACGGCTTTGAGTTTGAGGCTTTGGGTCATGCTTTCATTCGATTACTGCAGCTGTTTCCCGAACTTCCCTCGCCCTAGAGCAGTAGAGCATGCTTGAGATTTTGCTCGAACCACTCCCCATTGTGCAAGAAGCATACGGCTGTCTAGATGAGGAGCGACTCCGGGCTTTCAGTTGTCGGAGCTCTCAAGATTCCGAGGAGGTTCGATTAGTTGGTGAGAGGGGGCGGGAGAATTCAGGCCCAGCTGCTGATCACTGGGAAGAGGGCGAAGCTGATTCCGCTGGTCATACCCACCTGCCCAAACACGTGGGGATCAACGGCTGAGAGGGATTGGGGCCTGGAGTTGAGCCTATTGCTTGGAGCCTGCCAGGCTGCTGGGCTTTTGGACTCACTGGCAGTGTACGTAGATCTTGCTTGGCTTCCAAGAACACCACGGTCAAGTTGTTTCAAGGACGACACACTGCGACGTCGTTTTCGGCCCCGGGCAGTACCTGCACGCAGCGCGGGATCGCGCCAGAGAAGAAGGCGGCAGGGCCCTCGTTTCTGAGCATCTTGGTCCTTGGGCATCACGTGTCTTAATCCCGCCAGTGCCTGCACGCCAATAAACCGATAAACCCTAAACCAGCCAACCCCAACGCCCAAGAGGCAAAGCTTTTTTTCAAACAAAGAACCGTGTCAAGGCCCTTAACCCTCAACTTCTCAAGAGGTTGTGAAGGGGCTTCGGGCTTAAGGACCCTAGCCGCGGCACGCACAGTCGAGAGTTCCGGAGTAGAGCTCCTGCCATGGGATAGGGCTCAAGCTTCAAAATTGTCGGGTTTAGAGAAGAGCTGGAGCTGTTTAGGGCTCAGGATTTGAAGTCGGCGAAGGGCGGTTTAGCATGAAGGGCTGAGGGCTCAGATACGTGGGCAGAAACCAGGCTTTTCTGGCTAAGCCGATGCTTAAGGCCCCAAGGCCTGCCCCAGGCCCAAATTCCGCGCGCACACACACACACACACAGGCACGCACACACACACACAGAGACACGCGAATCTTCCCCAATTCCTAAAACCTCAACACCGTAAATACTCCTAGAAGATCACGAAACACCCCGATTCCCCAAATCCCTCAGAACCCACGCCGCGCAAAGAGTGCGGAAGTCCTTGGCCGCCTCGCCTTGCATTCGGGACTTCACGCAGTCCTCGAGGTAGCCGCTGCTGGGGTTTCTGGCTTTGGGAAGCTTTGGGGGCTTAGGGTTCAGCCACGAAGGATTTGTGAGATTTGCATTTTCCAGGGTTCAAACTTGAAGGATCTTCTCTGTGTGAGATTGCTGTTGTAGCTGCTCTTGAGATATGCGGCCGGGATGTTGCGTCGGAAACCCTTTCTTTCTTTCTTCGTAGCGTGCCGGGTCCAAGAAAACACGCCTAGCAATGAATTCAGGGTTGCACCCATGGCGGGTGCTAGGGCTCTACAATCTTCCGCGCTCTGCGGCAATTTGGACCCTTTTCGGAAAGCCAACAAAATTATCGCATGCCAAGAAAAGCCGACCTGGCAGCTTACAAAAAAGCTTGTCTGCAGACTGACACAACCACCAACTTACAGTTCAAACTTCAATATCCCACAACACTGCCATCCTGCAGCCTTTAGCACGTCTGGTGCATCATGATGCATCAGGTCCGAAGCCCAAAAAAAGTGCACCTTCTGCCATCCCGATCCTGTGGCTGGGTCAGCAGCACGGAACCGCAACCCGCCAAGAAGCCGGCAGCACCGTTCCTGTGCAGGCACTCAGCTCACACTACTGCTGATGCTACTCCAGGGCTCAAGACATTTAAACTCCGCGGAATTTCATACAAAATACATCGAAGCTCATGCAGCCCTCAGGCCCCAAGCCCTGGGACTCTTTGGCGCTTCCTTCGCCTCTTGTAGAAGGTTCTGCCGGTCCAAGAGCATGTCTTTTGTGGGGGTCCATGGGCTTCAGGCCGGTGTACCATGCTTAGGGTTCCAGTTGGACCAGCCTAAACATCGAATCCTCCATGATTCCTTCGAGTTGGCCATGTGCCCCAGACCCTTGGCAGTCAAGTGGCAGAAGAGGATTCTGCTTTTGCGACTCGTCGCCAAAGGAGATGACACCGAAGATGGCCACCTGGTTTTGGGGTTGACGCTCTTTTGGAGTTCGGGCGGGATCGGAGCGGACACGAGAGCTCCCAGCTGCAGGCAAAAGGGACATGCAGCGGTGTGGGTTCCGCATCGACCTTATGACTTTGCTCGGGTGGACTGGAATGGGCATTTGGGCCAGGACCTTGGAATCATGACAGTTATGACTTTATGGTTAAGGCCTGTGCCGTCTGACCCTGCCCTGTTTCCAGGGATGTGTACTGTATGCACATTGACTTTATGCTGCCCTCCGAGTTTGCAGGACGGTGATGGATCTCCAGCACGCATTAGCACACGCAAAAGGTCATACTGCATGAAGTCAGCTTCTTTCCAAAAGCTGCAGGACAGCACCCCGAATTCCTGGCAGCATACCGTAAGCTGTCCTGTGAAGGATTCCCCCATATGGCGCCGCCTGGTCTTCTTCTGCCTCTTATCTGAAACACTAACCCTTCGAAAAACTTTGAAGCTGCTGCTCAAAGAAGCCCAAACCAGAACGACGCATCTGAATCCACTGAACCCTCGGCAAGCCCAGCATCCGCCTGCAGCGGCATGCGTACTGCTTGGTTGGTGCCCTGCTTCAGGATGGTGGGGAAAGCACCTCGAAGCAGGTTCGGGGTCAACAACTGTGAAAATTCAACATCAAGGCAATTGAGGCTGAGTCTTAACAATCAAACCCTAGTCTCTGATCCACACGCAGCTCGGATTCCTGACAGTTGCTTGAATTCCTTGACCAGTGTTGTTTTAAGCCCGATCAGACAAGCCACATGTGTACATGCTGAGCCTCACAGAGCCGCACACCCAATTCCTGAACTTCAATTCCAAACATTCCTTCCACACCGCCGGCGCCCCTCGTGCTCCTGCACTCCAAACAAGCCTTAAAAATCCAGCCCAGGGCCTCGGTACAAGCCCAAGGGTCCCTCGGACCGCAAAATCTTGACCTCACATCTTTGTGGGCGGAACAAGGAACAAGGTTTTACGTTTGTCTGGGTGCGGGAGGTTTAGGGCTTCAAATCTGGGTATGGCGTCTATGACATATCTGTGAACCACGAGCAGCTCTTGCAAACCACGGAGTCGCACGTACTGCGGTGCATCAACCTCTTGGCGAAATCCCATTGATACCATGCACCCTGGGAGGTAAATCTAAACTGCAAGTCCTTGCGCACAAACCCCGACTTCCAAAGACCAAAATTCTGCACCCCGAGGGCATTCAACATGGATCATGCAGGAAGGTCTGAGGAGCGTGCGATGGCATCCGCGGAGCCCTGGGCAGAGGGGTTTTGAGTCTGCAACTGCGGACTCACAGCGACATATGCCCACAGCAGACAGTGAGTGACGCTGGTGATGGCGCTGATGACGACGCTGATGGTGAAGATGGGTGACGTTGGTGGCCATGCTGGTGTTGGTGGCAATGGTGGCGTTGGTGGTCGCGGTGGTTGCGGTGGATGATGAGCCAACAGCTGGTGACGATCATGGTTGTTAAGATGTCGAGAGTTGACATGGCGCCGTGCAAGACAACATTGATCGCAGCTGCAATTTTGCTGAAAGTGATGCTACTGATGATGACGAGGAACAGTTCAAGGGCTTGTAGCAAACTCGAGGACAACGCCCGAAGCTACACCGCAAGCCTAAAACAGATGTTCACTGCTTCAGCGAGCTTGGACTGGTGTCGGCGTGTTGCGCCTAGACACCAAGCCCCCTTTGAGGAGCAACCGGCGTCTTCCTTTGATTGTGACTTCTATCAATCATACTGTATATGGTTGTAATCTTGCTTCTGCAAAATCATAGATTATCTGACATACTGTTCCTGACGTTTCAGCATGCAGATTGAGCATCCTGAGATCGTGGTATGTTTGCCCGTTCGTTCTTTTTTGCAGGCTTAGCATCATCAATACTACTCCAGGTGGGCGACATGAGTGGGTAAACTGCAGGAGGAGGGGGAGGAGGATATGGCAGTAACATGGGGCATCTGCGGGAGGGGCAGCCAGATTTGGCAGTTGGACTCACGCCAGCTCAGGGCCACGAGCCTCGTAGCAGTCACAAGCAAGGCGGCTGCGGACAAGCACAGGGACGGAATTGAGGGCCAGGGCTGACAGAGCAGGAAGAGCGGAACTAGGAAAGAGGTGCAAGAGCCCCAGCCACCAAGACACAGTGGAAAAACCACGGTAGAAGGAGACAGACAAACCGCCAGAGTGAAAACGCACCCCGGGACGAAACAACCAATAAGCAACACAATGTGGAGCCAAAACGAAACCAAGGGAGTACACAAGTGGGAGACATGCGAGACAAGCAAGGTCAACAGAAGAATCCAGCCAAGAGCCAAGAGCACTTAACAATTCAGGCAACACAGCTATGGTCGCAAAGGGACCAAAACACCCCCAACCAGGGCTGCAGGAGAATCAAATGCAAGTATGACAAAGGGACTATCGCTGATGCGGCATCAGGGGACGGGTTTGAGCGTTCTCCCCGGCATGGCAATCCCAACCTGGCACACCCAAGCAAGGAAAGGCGCGCTAGACCACTCCGCGCGGGGGCGAGAGCTAGAGGAAAGGGGGTGGCCAAACCAGGCTCTGGCATGGACACCATCTCCCCTTGTCAAGCATCCATCCACACAGAACTGCGATGGAGACCCCCTTACCGGAAGGCACGATTCACAAAGCTAAGCGACCTTGTAGTTGCCGGTGCCCCTTCTCTGGTCGTCGGTGACCCGGGTCTTGACAGTCCTAAGATAGACAACAAGAACTTGACGGACAACAAGAGCTTTACGGCACAGGGATTACCTACTGCTCAGAGGCGGAAGTACGCTCTAAAACCTTGAAACCTCCGCTGTCTGAACCACAAGCCTTCGACCCGACATCGAAACCTAGACTCCCGACCTTTGGTCTCAACTCACAACCCCTGAACCCTAAACCCTAGACGCACGTGCAAAGCTTGGAGCGATAACTGACAAGGCTCTCCACCGGGGTAACTGCGAAGACCGCTTCGCAAATACCGGCACCGAGGCCGCAAATCACGTTCATGGATTGGCTGAGCTTGCCTGCAAGACAAGGTTTGAAGACTTTTAGGTTTTGTAAGTTTGGGGTTTGGGTTTATGTGGATCAGTGCTTACATGGCTCAAGATTCGGTGCTTGGCTGACGCCGAAGCCCTGCCTGTCTTCTCGTCACGGAAGATCTGCGTAAGATTAGTATAGGCGCCCCACCTGCGTTTGGGATTCACGGGGCATAGCGGGTCTGAGCATTCCATGGGCTTCACGAGTGTGCCGTCTGGATAAAGATTCCTTTCTGTTGCCTGGTTTGAGGTTGAACTAGTCTTCCTCGGAATGTCTTGTTTCCGTGTCGCAACCGAAGAGTTCGTCTTAAGGAGTCTTCCATGATGTAAAGACTCTGCTTAATCAAAGGACGTTCGGAGTCGCTTGGGCAGATGTCAACACCTAGAGGGTCCAGGTTTAGGGTTGTGGGTTTGTAGGTTCTGTATAGGTTTGCGATCAGGGCGAAGTCCTGCAATTTTGGGCGCTGAAATTTGAAGACTGGTCGAAGTTTTATGGTTACTTTACAAATGTACTTGACAACAAGTGTTGTACACAACCTCGGAATTGCCAGACTTTTTCTCAGGTTCAGGCACACAAGCTCAGGCCCAAGGTATCGCAAAATAAAGCACGAAAGAGCTGGAAACCAGCACAAAGCTCAGATTTGGTGCTGGGGTGGGGCAGGCAGGAAGAGCCGCAGCCACGGTCTGAACGCAGGTTTTCCCGATGGCATCAAGCAACCGACATGCTAAATCATGATAGCAAGCGAAGGATTGCAGGATGCTGTGCTTTCAGGCATCAGTGAAATTCAAGATGCATTATCAAAGCTGCGATGCTGCTAGTCATCGCCACAGCCTGGTCGGCTTCCGTCGGCTTCGGCAGCTACTAATCAACTTCAATATATGTTGGATGCACAATCCAAAACAAGAGGAAGAAGTAGCAGTGAATATTTGCATACATAGTGATCTGCATCGAAGCCACCCTTCGAAGTACGCAGAGCAATCCCTACAGTTCGAAACTCCACAACTGGCACAGCACCGGCCCTCAGCGAACCAGGACCTTTTTTGGACTCCCCCCACTATCGCGACCGGCATACCCCAACTACATGATCGCTATGTTTACGTGGTCGCTTGGAGGCTCAACTTACAAACTCTTGAACATACATCGTGACATCGATCCTCAGGAGTCATGAGTACGGATGCAAGATTTAAGTGCTTTAGGCTGTAGGGTTTCAAGCACAGTTACACACGTGACCGTTCAGACTTAACACCAATCAAATTGTAACCCTTTCCTGATCTAGTCTTCGAAAAGAGATTTGCAGGAAAAGAAAGTGGTCCCTAGTCAGAGTGTAGAAAGCTGAAACAGTAGAACCGTGTGGACTCCGAAGCCACGTTAACGCGGCCTGCACATTTGCTGAAATCCTGCACCGATGATGCGCACCTCTGGCGGTTCGATCTTTACGACTTTTTCAAAATTGTCAGAACTCAGGACCTGTATTCGGGGTTTAAGGCTTCAGGTTTGAAAAAAAAAACATCTCAGAGTTGAGGGCTTAGGTGTGGGATTGGGACTTGTGGCTTCGAGATCGGGCGCAACGTTCAGAATCTTAAACGTGTTTACTCCATCATCACTCACGGCCTTTCCTTTTCAATTCCGAACTGGGTCTCCCCGCGCCGGCTCCTCGATACAAGCCCTTCACTCCATGCTGATCGATGGTCTTTTTGGCACAGTCGATGATGCCGGAGTACTCGGGGTTCGTCTTCCTGATTCACAGAACACATTGCCGGCATCGCGATCATGATGCAAAGACGGTGGTCATCCGGAAAACAAGAGCGGTACTAGTGATAATTATGATAAGAGAAACTGTTATCACACCAAACAAACCCTCTTGACACTAACAAAAATTACGTAGAAATTTCATAGCAATGGCCGGTGAAGGACTCAAAGCCAATAAAAAACGCACCCTGTTTACATGCACGTTCGAGGAATGCAAAAGATCAGCATAAAGGCCAATATCCGGCGTTGTGGGCTCTTGTCTGCACCTGTCTGACGCCTTTCCCAACGTCTGCTCAAGAGATCACGGTGATACGTGGAGCAGAAACCAGACGTGCTCTCAACACGCCTTCACAGCAAGCAATACCTCAGGATTCAAACCCTGCCTCCTAGAATCCAGAATCCTGCAGCCGAGACGCGACTGCAGTTGGAGTTGCGTTTTCACGTACCTCGATTTTCGGACATCGGGTTGACCTAAGGTTCGAGGGTGTAGGTTTGCTAAAACCATGAGGCTTCACTGTAGGATGAATGTTTCGTACAAGGACACCGCCAAAACCACCCCTGTTCTGCCCAGCCTTGGGTTACGTGCATCACAAAAAAGGGGATTCTGAGATTTGAAAGGCCTATTAGTAAGTATCCTGCTACTGAACGTCTCTATCGGGATCAATTGTTTCAGAAACTACCACATAAAGCTCCGGGCATTTCGTCCAAACCCCAAATCGTCGAGGTCCGCGGCCGAAGCTCGTCGACTGCTTGAAGCCCCAAACTCTACTGAACATGAAACACTTGAACCTCATCAAAACCCCTGCAGCGAGGCAAGGAACTCCGTCGGGTAGGTGATGGCCGCCTGCGTGCCTCCAGTGAGGAAGCCCTGCCAGGTACGCAAGCTATTCATCTTCCATCCAGACATGTCGACGGTTTTTTCAAATCTGGCTTGCACTCCCAAACGGACACAGCAACTGTGACTCAGAAGGATAATAAAAATCTGTCGTGCAGTAGGTTGCGGCTACAAAAATTGAACAAGTGTCGGTTCATTACCACGCGTCCATTCCAACAAACTTTGCCCCGCTTATTGAAGTGCGATGTTTTGAAAACAGCATCGAGCTATTTCCGGAGTGAGGGCTTCTGGCCAACATGCCAGGACTTGAGCTGCGCAAAGACATCAAAGTCGTGCTGGCCCGGATGGTTAGAGTCTCACATTCCATGTCGTTAAACCGTGGAGTCGTCAAGTCCGTAGCCATCATTCCCCTGCCACTCCTTCACAACGGTCTTCACGCCAGAATCTTTCTTGGTGACGAATGCCATCGGCAATGCGCAAGTAAAACTACAAAATTTAGACAGCAACTAGCTGAGAACCAAAAGCAACCGGAATGATATTGACATGAACATCGACAAATCCTTGTTCTGAACATGAAAAGCTCATGGGTTTGGCGAAAATTAACGCGTTTTGGACAAAATCTTCCGTCAAAGGTTTGATAACAGCAACGGATCCTGCTGAGAATTACACGAACAGCATTCTTTATCGACCAAAGAAATTTTCGTCCGGAGTAACGTACCTAGCTGCAAAAAAATAAATTGAATCACACATGAAACGTCTTCTCCGACAGACAAGAAAGCAAATCCCGCTTTCTCCAGCCACACTCCTACGAAGCAGACTAAGCGAAAAACGCTGCTCCAAAGACCTTTAAAACCCTTTGAACCCTTCTTTAATAAACGGCTTGGAGGGTTGGCGGTTTGAAACGGGTTTCAAGCCTCTTCAAGAACAAACCTGCGGAATACACTCGACACAAACAAGTTGGAGCGGAAGCGTGGTTGTTTGCCTGTTTCCATTCTCAACATTTTGTTATTTAATGTATCAATATCATATTCAAGCACTATTCTTGTCATATTCTCTAATTTCAACTTTTTTGGTATTTTTTAATTAGTATCTTACACATTTTATGATTTTATTTTAATAATATTTTTTAGACAAACAGGACACCGGGCCCGGATGATCCAGGTGGAACTTAGCAAACTTCAAATCTGGATGGAAATCCGCTGGAATCTGCTGGTTGCTCTGCCACTTGCGTGTCACACGCTTGTTCAACATTTTACGGTAAAGGGAAAAACTCCGCCAGTTCCTACGGTTTTTTGAAGGTTCAGGAAGGGTGTTTGGACACCGCGGAAACTCTTCGAAGGAACCAGGGTGACACTCTGACTGTCGCGTCCGACGCACACTAACCAACACAAACAAAAACCATAAACAATGATAACAACAATAACCATAACATCACCAACAATCAAAACAAAACAAACAACCAAACAAACAAAAAA
>CAJNJA010042275.1:0-27414 GCA_905231915.1 Symbiodinium necroappetens | reverse complement strand
GCAGTAGCAGTAGCAGTAGCAGTAGCAGTAGCAGTAGCAGTAGCAGTAGCAGTAGCAGTAGGAGTAGTAGTGGTAGTAGTAGCAGTAGTAGTAGTAGTAGTAGTAGGAGTAGTAGTAGTAGCAGCAGCAATAGCTTGAAGAAGCAGTCTTTGCAGTGCTGGTGGTCGCACCACTGCTTCGCATGCTGCTGCTGATGTCCCTGCTGCCACTTCTAGCATTACACGCCTCCTGCTTCAACATTACATGTCATTGTTCTTGGTACTGCTGCTACCATGGTTTCTGCGTTTTCTGCTACCACGCCACTCGTGTCGCTGTCGGTGCAATTGCTCGTAGTGGTACCGGCACTCACATTGCATTGGACCTGCTATTTGCATTGTGGTTTTGGTTGGCTTCATTTCTTGGTACTCTCGTTGGCACAACGGTGGTGATTGCGGCGATGAGAATGACTTTTTTGTTACCTTTCATTACCCTCGGGCCTGTCCTGGATAAAGAGGTTGCCAAGGCGAAAGCAAGCTGTCCACGAAGACCAGCATCCTTGGTTCCTTTCGTTGCAAAGAGTGCTATGACTGCTGTTTGTCTGCATTGCTTGTTGCACATTCGCGGCTCCTTGGATGCTCGGCTTTGCCTGCAGGTCGTTCAGGAAGCTGAGCTGTACCCAACGATCCGGTGCACGCGAGGCGCAGCTGGGAGGGGCTGTCACTTCGCGCCAGTTTTGGACAGGGAGCGTGAACCCCCAAAAAGTTGTGCGTAGTAAAGGAGAAACACCGCTGGCTCCTGCTTTGCATCGAAGCTCCTCTGTCGAGTTGCTTCCTGCTACCTCATATCGGCCTGACTGGTGTCAGGTGAAACAGTTTCAAACATGCTAGATCACCAGTATCGCTGCGCTTTGGCTGTACACCTGGCCTCAGATTCTGGTCAGTGCGTAGCATCCCGCTTGTTGAGGAGTCCTGAAGACACAAGCCGGTGGCATCGTCAAGGAGGCATGAACAGCTTTCGCGGATGGCTATCAGCATTGCCCAGCCCAAGTTTGGAAAGCCTGCATTGCCAATCCTTCCCGGGAAGTGAGGGTGAATACGTTCGACAGGACCAGCTTCGGAACCCCAAACTCCTGCACCCAGCTCAGATCACGTTCGATTCGGCGATTTGCCAACCCTCGTGTCGCCGGCTCGCCCAGCAAGACATCCGGAACCGAGCCCACGGCCCCAACGAGCAGGGACTTCAGAAGCAAAACGCAAAGCAACTGAGTCGGCTTCAATATCAGAAGCGCCTGCCAGAGCACAATTTCGCAAACCATCGCAGGGCCGTTTTTGATGCTAAAATGTACTACAGACCGACACCCTACTACGAACCCTAAACCCTCTTCAGCCCTTAAAGAGGTGAGCTGCGCCACTGGCTCCGCCTTCAAGTGTAGCCTCCTACTGCTGGTGCTCATGGCCCCTCAGAGTCAGCTTATGCAGTACAGGGTGTATGAAGGGGCTTCAAGCTTCAGGGCTTTTGGGTGCATACGGTGTGTAGGCTTTAGGGTTTCGGGTGCTTGGTGGTATAAGGCTTCTATGAGGATGAGTATCTACAAGGGTTCTGCAGGGTTTCCGTTAGGGCTTCTATAAAGGTTCTGTCAGGGTTCCATAAGGTTTTCTACAGGGTGTTTTAGGCTTTGCGCTTTGGGTGAGATGGGCAGAATCCTACACGAACATTCATATATGCCTTATTGCAGAGAAGGCAGGGCTTTCTCTACTGTACAACTTGATGTTTAAATTAATCTAATAAACCCTATAGAACCCTAAGCTTTAAAGTTTCTTGGCCGTTACACTGAGCAACTGGCCGCTCTGAAGCCTTGAAGCCCAAGACTTGCTCCACAGGTTTGGGGTGAAACCGGGTGCTGCACAGTGCTAGGCTCAAATAGAGTTGCAAGTACCGAATTGCGGCTCATGCTTGTGCTGTAACCGAAAAGTACTGTAACAAAGGAAAGCAATCTCAGCCCATAAATCCTAAACTACAGATTGGTTTCCAAAATCCTCCCCGGACCCCTTCAAGGACCAAGAGGACGCAGTGGGAGGATTCTTTCCATCTTAGATCGTATACTTTGCGACAACTTCGGCCTTCTAGAGCATACTGAAAAAGTTGTTTTTGTTTTGCTAGGATACTCATCCCCTCTCTTCTTGAGGGAGCCTCAATCGAACTCTTCGGGTTTTGTAGGGGCATTGTGATTAGAATACGGCCTGAGGGCGATTACGATGAAGAAGAGGGCTTTCTCTGGGACCTATGACCTAGATACAAGGATATTATTTCCAATTTATTCCTTGTGCTTGGGATTTAGTAGGACATTACTCTCAAGGCCCGGTCTACTGGCCTACTCATGATGAGGCAGCTAGTACTATGAGGGGTTCTGAGCATTAGGGATCCCCTTCTTGAGGAGGGTCGATTCTTCAGGATACTGCTCTTTTTCGGTTTGCACTTTGTTCCGCAACTGTCTGAACCTCCCACATTGCAGATCCTCTAAAAGAACCATTGTATTCATAGCTAGGAGGCCGTTGTACTGCATCATGCCACTCCTAAATCCTAAACCCCCAGCCACCTAAACCGCGAAGTTCCCATAAATCTATATAGCAGTCTCTTGAAACCTTAGTAAAAGCCCTAAATCCGATACCCTTGCCGAGCCCAGGTTCTGCTGGGCCCGTGCATCGCGTGGAAGAGCATCACGCAGCTCGGCGTGGGTTTTAGCAGGAGCTCAAGGTTGCCGGGGCTTTTGAGGTTTCATAGTCTTTTTTCAAGCAAGGGTGTTCGCAGAGTTTTTGGTAAGGGCTTGGTAGAGGCGTGGTTGCAGGGATTCTAGAAGGGTTGATACGGGCGGTCTAGGGATATTTTAGGGGTATACTTCCAGGATTCGGGAGTTTCGGGCTTAAAATCTTTGAGGCTTGGGTCTAGCGTCGAGAGTTTGGCACGTGGGCTACGGCTCAGGATTTCAGGGTTTGGTCAGTGGTGCCAAGGCAGGCAAAAGAGGATTCCGGCCTGGAGGCTCAATCCTCTAAATGCTACGGTCTGTTAATCGGAGGTTTACGTAATGCCTTGAGCCTTGAACCTGCGAGACAATCAGTTCTTGAGTTTGAGTGATCTTCAAACTCCAATGCGCCTCCTCCAGCACCCCTAGCTGAAAACCCGGACCAATGATGAGGGAACCTTGTGAACCTCGAATCGCCGAGCTCTACGCCTTCTAAAAACCTCAAAGCAAAACCCCGAACCCTAAAAGCCTCAACAGCTTTTGGGCAGTTCCCAAAAATAGGGTCCTTTGTAGGATCCTTTTTATAAGGATATTGGGGACCCCGAAAAGGGACCCTGAGTTAGAGAGCTAACCATAAATAAAGCTCGAAGATCTTCTGATCGGAGGAAGGCGGCACCTCCTCCACCAGGCAGCGAGGGGAGGAATCGGCAGGTTAAAGGTCCAGCCGGCGCTTCGAAAGGGCTTGGGCTGTTTGGTCAGTGCAGTAAGATTGCTGTTTGCATGGATTTGTCGGTTTAAGCACGAGTTCATGGATCCGCGGGCCCCCCAATAAAGCTCAGCTGCGACTAAGCTCGAAATCCAAGCATCACGCGTCCTAAGCTGTAGAGACCCAAACAATAGCTCCGAAAAGCAGAGCATGCGGAATGCCCTGGGTGCTGTCCTAAGTGCCAGGCCATCCGGAACCCGAATGAAAAGCCAGCTTAAAGTTAACTTTGATCCTCAGTTAGGAAGTTCAGGGTTAAAGAGCTTCGGAGTCGTTTGTTTGATCTAGTTGCACATTCCAGCCAGGATTCCATCCAACTGTCCCTCAGCAAGGAGAACGACACTCCATAGCCCATTCGCTTGTACAGTTGTTGCCGGTCGTCGAAACCCTAAACTGCCCTATAAACTCCAAAGCCCTAATTAAAGCCTAACGCCTGGACTTGGAATCCCTCAAAACCTAACCTGCTAAGCATGAACCGTCCATTCTCAAAGAGTAGACCCCTACCCGAAGCTCTAAGCCCTAAGCCACTAAGCCTAAACACGTTGGCCGCAGACCCAGCGGCGCGGCCCATCGAAATCGTCGACGAGCCCGGATCTCCCGCGGCGGAGGAGCGCAGTAAATTCGCATGAATCCTAGTAGTGCCTTAGGGGTGTGCCCGTAGGCTCCATTGTAGTTCCTTCTTGGAATTACCTTGAAGGATCCTAAATATAAACCACAGACAGGAACTACGACGGAGCCTATAGGTAGGGTCCGGGGACATGACTCGTAGCAACACGAGTTTAGGCGTTTAGGGGTGTAGGTGTAGTACAAACCCAGGAAATCAGAAACAACATCGTAGAAGACCATCAGCATCATCACCAGCATCAGCATGGCAAACGTCGGGATGAGTCATGGTACGACAGATTTTGATAATGAAAGTTGCAACGGTAAGCACAAAGACACTGGCGAGTGTAAATTCCGGGGTTTAGTGTAATATAGGGATAATCGTATATCATATCACTGATCTAGCATGTGCCGGTGATTGTACTCATCTTTCAAGCCTTCCAGCCCCCCGGAGTATCTTCTGCCCTTCTTCCCAGTTGAGGTGAGTCCTTAATTTGCAATGTCAAGGGCGAGTCAAATGTCGACTTGGGCTGACCAAACCCAGGTCTCAAGCCTAAAGCCTACTTGGAGGATCGTAGGACTTATGGGTAAGGTTATAAGCACTTCAAGTATGTTGATACAAATATATAGGATTACTCATAAGGTATCATGCGCATGTTTACCTTCTGTAGAACCCGAGTTACTGTGTCCCATGACCCTTCAAGTACTCCAAGCGTTTGTTTCAGGCTTCTGCTCCTGGCGGTGCCTCAGATGCGATCAATCAGCGCAGAAACTGGGTCTTTGGTTGTTGGGGTTCAAGGACCAGGGACTTGGTAAATGACACATGGAGTTGTGAGTACCCAGGGGCGTTTGCTACTCCTTGCAGCAACACATACTAAGTCACTAAGCTTCCTCTAAGTCAGGCAAGTACGGGGTTTTGGAAGCGTCTGTGAAAGCAAAGCAGCCTAAAGCCAAAACCACGCTCCTGAACTCCAAAACGCAAAGTCCTCAACCCAAACCCAAAAACCAAACCCCGTAAACACCATCCCCGAACCCCCAACCAAAGCCCAACAGCCCTGCACCCCAAAGCCCACAAATGCCGACCCGATTCCCTAAACCCAAAACTTTATAAGCCTCCAAAAGCCCTCTTCAACCCCAACAGCCCAAGATCCAAAACTCCCAGAATATCGAGCCGAGGAGGTGGCTAGGCCCAGGCTGGAGCCAGGTCGGAAGCGGTTGGTCTTCCCGGGTCCCGCGCTTTTGCGCCTCAAGAGCTTTCTCTCTTTGGGGGGTCTTAGCTAGCTTCGTCTATGATAGGGTTTAGGGTTTAGGCGTTCTTGTTTGTTTTGTCGATGATAGGGTTCCACGGGGTGATATAACATGTCTTTAGAGATTTGTGTTTTGCATGCGGTTGATCTGTTTAAATGGGCTGTAAATATCGGGCTGTCTCAGGGCTCTAGAAGGGATGAGAGTTTTAATCTAGAGCTCTGACCAGTTTAACTGGTGTTAAGGGGTTTCCATGCGATGACAGCTTGGCTGTTGATGGTGTGCAATGCAGAACGTAGGGTTCCAGGCTTGCAACCTAGCATGTTTGACTTCTCAGGCCCTAAACCCACCCCCCTCAAGCCACTCGTAGAACCCTCACAGCACACTCATAGATCCCTTTAAACGAACCCTCATACTCATAGTACCCTGATAGACCCCTTATAAGAGATCCTTCATAACTACCCTGCCAGACCAGGTCCCTTACCAGAAAGCTCATCGTACTAGATTCAGTAACTATATATATATGTATATATATACAGATGGAATTATAGATAGATAGATAGATAGATAGATAGACAGATAGATATCGACCTATCGCTAGTTAAGGATCCCTTGAAATGATCTCCGCACTATAGTAACCGTATATGGACCTATTAGACCCATGTTGGATCCCGTTAGATGATCTCCAAACCCGGCACTCGAGCTCGCTTGCAGGCAGCTCTTTGGGCTTCGAGTTTGCCGAGCCCCAGATCTGATCCGAGAAGTCTGAGAGCTGTGTAGGAGGGTAGGGGCTTATAGGGTTTGCGGTCCAAGGTTCTAGGGTTTAGACTTGTGGGTTTCGGGTTTGGGGGTTTAGGGGGTTTAAGGTCTAGGGGCTCGCGCTTAACTTGCAAGAGGCTCTTGAAGATAGTTCTGGATGCAACTTGCTCCTATGGCACCTCCAGCCTGGCAACTGCAACTTCGCAGCTATTGCTGGAAACGAGGTTCTCGCATGGAGAGAAAGAGTTTCAGCAAGACCTTGTGCATGTGCCACGCGAACTGCGACTCCATGCTTCTGCGATTTCTGAAGTTTGAAGATCTGCGGCGGACGGCGATCCTGGAGGGCTTTCTGGCCTTGGGACCTTTAGGGCTTGTTTCGGTGCACTTTGAGAGCTCTTGTGTGATGCCATGGTGTTGGATCAAGCATGCCATTAGAGAGGTGGCCGGGCGGGCCCTGATATCAGCAGCTTGGTCTTGGCAGGAGCTCAGGCCGCATTTCAGCCATGGCTTCCCCTGAGCTCCCGGCTTTCTAGGCCTCTCACTTAGGTGGCCATCTAGAACTCGAAGCAAGAAGTGCGCAATAGAAGTCAGAGGCCGCAATCGTTTTTTTTTTTTTTTTTTATCGCCTGGCGCAAATGACGTCGCGGAGCAGCGGCCCTCTTTAAAGGCAGGGAGTGGCCGGGACTGTGTTTTTTTCTGGAACCCTGGAGAATGTATCAGTTGTAGAAGTCACCAGTGATTGTCGATGCTCGGTGGGGCTCCACGTACAATGGGGAGGACATCGATTTGGGGAATTTCAGCTCCGTAGCCCATGGCTGCACAGCTTGGCAGATAAAGAGCAAAAGAGGGAGCATGAGAGCTTAACGCCGAGAGAGAGTGGACATGATTTTAGGTTGAGGTCGGCAAAGAAACTCAAGCCTTTTTTTCCAGAGCTCGTCCCTAGAGGAGTCCTGTGCCTCTGCTTCAGCCTCTGAGCTTATTGGGAGCTTCATATTTAGGGCACCGGTGAAGGGCAATGGGCTGAGGCAGTGGCCCTAAGTTCAATTCAAGACCCCAAAACTCTTAAACCCCAAGCCCAAAAATCCAAGCCCTGATTCAGTCCCTGAGACTTGTAAGGCCTTAATTTCTAGTTAAGGATTATAAGGAATCCCAAAACCCGAAAGCGAAGCTCTGATTGGAGGCGCAATGCTCTTGGCCGATGACGCTTATCATGCTGAAAGGGCTGGCCGGTGCGCCCACTTGCACGCATCCGTGTTTCCCTCTTATCGCCATGGACTCGGGCCGCTATACTTAAAGGCTCAGGGAAGATATCTGCAGGTTCGACGCAGACTCGCAGACTCACAATCGTCCTAGTTGAGTCAGGCTCAAGTTCTATTTGCAAAGGCCCTCTTTTCTCTGCGTCCACGCTAGCTCTCTACACTTTCCTGTTGGCAGCATATTCTACACCATTGATTGTATATGACTTTTAATTTAGTTTGGTGCTCTACACCAGTCTGTCGGCTGTGCGGCCACTTCGTGTATCGGGTCCAAACATCACCGTCGCCATTTTCGGCTCGCAAGGGCTCAGAAGTCTTTTCTGGCCCTGCGCAACTAAGCCAAGCCTTACTCATTCCACAGGCGCGAGTGCAGTGCCCAGTGCTCCGCTTGTTTCCCTAAACCCTAAACGTCGATACCGAGGTGCATTTGAAAAAACGTCGATTCAAGGGCTGTCAAGGGTTTTTAGTGATCCAAGCAGACAGCGCCGTGAAAACGGAATCTTTTCAAGACTCAAATGCACGCTGGTCGAACGGTGGAGTTTGGCTTGCGTTTGGCGCCCCACCAACTGCCTGTTGAAGTATAGCCATAAGCAGGTGGCTGGACTCACTTCTCTGATTGCTCCAGCTTAAACCATACGAGAGATCTCGTGCGAAGCCTTTTTCGATGTAAAGCATCCTTTCTGAAGGACATGGGAGTGATCTGAAGATGCTGGGAGCAATGTTTGCCATTCAGCAGTCCGAGAAGAAGAGCCCTCCTCGTGACTTTCTGGCACTGGATTGTTGCATCCAAGATGCGCAAAGCTTTTCTGCAGACACCTCGAAGCTGGATGCACCACCCTGCAGAGTTTAGGGTTTGAGAACCTGTTGCATCTCTTGAACTGGCGGAAGGCTTTTGTAGGCATGTTTTGCAACAGACGTGTGCGCAAGCCACGGCCGATCAGATTTCATGGGCTGGTGTGGAGAAAATCAGGAACCCAAGTATAGACCTTCAGCCAGCAGGCTACAGCATTGTAAGGACCCCTAAATAACTACGCTATCCCAAGCTTCACTTGTTCCCATGTCTGCCTCCACTGCAGCTGAACGGACTAAGGCTTTGTCGCGGTGGCTTGAATGCAGTTATGGTTAGTTACCTGGATGTGATGCCGCAAACCGTGATGCGCTGTTAGGCTGGTAGCTTGCTACTGAAGCACAAATGCGGTCGAGATTAGAGGGGTGCCGGTGCTTATCACGATGGGGACTACGACTACGAGCATCATGTCTATACATCATGCCCACTAGCTTCACTATCATCTTCGTTATCACTCTGGCTATCATCACCGTCAGCACCATCATCATCAGCATGATGATGATCATCATCATCATCATACTCAGTACACTGGTCGTCACCCTTGTCGTCGTGGCCGTGATTGTTGGTGTTCTCTGGCCTGGCCTTTAGCTGTAATTCCAAGCTTGATGGCGGAACAGCAGAGACGGCTCAGCTCCGAAAGCCTAGTTGATGTCCGCATCGCCCAGGCAGCTTATGCCATCTTCCTTGCCGGAAGCTTCGCCGTGTCTCGCTGAAATGAGTTCGCTGTTGCGTGGTGGTGGTTGTTGTTGTTGGTGCTGCTGCTGCTGCTGCTGCTGCTGCTGCTGCGGCTGCGGCTGCTGCTGCGGCTGCGGCTGCTGCTGCTGCTGCTGCTGCTGCTGCGGCTGCGGCTGCTGCGGCTGCTGCTGCGGCTGCNNTGCTGCCGCTGTTGTTGTTGTTGTTGATGATGTTGTTGTTGCACTCGTGATAATACTCACAGCGGTTATGGCGGTGCAGACCAGATCATTACCTGTTGTCGATGCACGATGGGTGCCACACCACGCTCACGAGATGAACTGTCGGTGATTGTTGTGATGTGTGTGAATCTTGTCGGGTGTTGTTTCTTTTGTTGCTGCATTATTTAGGTTGCTAGCCGTTGCTGCCGCCACGGTCACAGCGACACCTAGAGTAGGAATGCACAAAATGTTGACCGCAGGCGAAATTTTCGGTAATAACATGGCGGGAGTTGCAAAGGAAAGCAACCACCCTCATGTCGCTCTTCGCTCGCAGCCTTCCAAGGTCGGAACGAGTCCAAGCCCTGAATGATCGACCGTTAATCGTAATTTCATTAAGCTTAAACTGCTTAAACCTTCAAGTGTTCAAGCCTTGTGAACTTCCGCTGGAAACATGCCAGCATTGGTCGCAGGCTTAGTTAGGGTGCAGGATTACGGGATTGGGTGTTCAGGTCTGATTCAGCGTCTCCCTTCCTTGGATTCGCTGTTATCAAGGTCTACCACCTGGTTGCCAATGGCGAGTTCTCCTCCATTCTCACCATGGCCCAGATGATCCAATGCCTGGCATTTGTCCTGCTCACCATCAAGTCCCTATCCCAAGGCCAGTCCCTAGCAGCCAGCAGTGTCAACATTTTCCCTGGTGGTGGTGTGGCGGTGGTGATGGTTGTGACTGCTCTTGTGCAGGTATCTGCTTCCGCCGTGCTTCTTGCTGTCCTTTCTGTGGTGCGCCTCGTAGTATTTCTACTAATGCTTTCAGCAGATACAACCCCCGACGGTAATGAGCCCGCATGCCTGGAGGCAGTGTCGCCGGCCTGTCGGCGAAGTCCCTTGGCCTGGAGGCAAGCCAGCAGCTCGAGCGCTGGAGACCAAACATGTCAGTGGAGCTTTACAGGAAGTACCGGTTACAACCCTAAACCCTACACCCTAACTGCTGTGTCAACTGCTTGTGCTATTGATCCTTAGCCGAGGGAAGAAGTTGGCCAAATCATCTTCACTGGTGGTTGGCTACGGCCAAACTAGTGGCAGTAATGTCATGCCATGCCAATCATGATTTCTTTTCAGAACGATCTTCATGACAGCAGACACACTAGTTCATAATCACAATGCTTCGACCGGCAGCAAAGCAGTGTTTCATAAAGCTTCATTGTGCTCGCAAAGTGTGGTCGGGTTTAGGGTTTAGGGGTTTAGGGGTGGGGTTGAGGGTTTAGGGGTTTAGGGTTTAGGGGCTTAGGGGTTTAGGGGTTTAGGGTTTAGGGGTTTAGGGGTTTAGGGTTTGGAGTTTAGAGTTTAGGGTCAGGGTTGGTGGATTGGCTGATCGGCTGACCGGCTGATGTACGGTTTTGGGCCCCCTAAACTCTAAACCCTTAAACCCCAAACCCTTAAGCCCTAAACCCTACAGCAGTCCTCATGTCTTGTAGACCACACAGCGCAGGCGCTCGCCTTCGGCTGCAGGCTCTCATCTACAACGTGGCTCAACGGTTGCTTGGTCGGCACCTAGGGTTTAGGGTTTAAGGGTCTAGGGTTTAAGGGTTTAGGGTTTAGGGTCTAAGGGTTTACTGTAGGGTTTTTTCTTCGTCGTGACAGGAGGGTCTGAATTCCCTACATAACTCTGGCATAGTATATACCGACAACCTATGATTCTACTTATCACTTATCAAGGCCCCGATAGTCATCGTAGATTTGTTGGGAGTTGCCGCAGATTCCCAACTGGAACTCATCAACGGCTACAAAGTCACGGGTTCGTGGAACCCGGTGGCTCCCGCCTGGGGCTTGGCGAGTCTGAGGCATGTCGCGGATGCACGAAGCTCGCCAAACCGGCTTGTCAAACCGGCTCGCTAGCCAGGAAGGTAGGTGGTTGACTGAATCGTTGGTAGGTGATTGGTTCATTGGTTGGCCAGTTGGTAAGTTGGAAATCGTTGCAGCAGTAGTTCGTTACATCTGTAGTTCGTGATTTCTAGCGTTCGTCGGAGTAGCCAGTCAGTCAGTCAATCAGTCAATCACTCAGTCACTTAGTGGTTAGTCTGCCAGTTGCAGTTGTGGTTGTCGTTGGAGTTGGAGTAGTCCGGAGTTGCAAGAGGAGCAGTAGGCGCGTAGCAGTAGCAGTCATCGTGGTCCCGTTCTCGTCCCGGTCCTCATCCTCGTGCTCGCCCTCCTTGTCGTTGTCCAGCTTTGAGTCGGATCCGGGGCAAGCCAGGGGCAAGCTCTGAATGCCTCAGGCTATTTGCCGGTGGATGCATCTGGTGACTTTGTGTATCAGGTGGGGGGGAACGTGTCTTCGCAGACATTCACTGAGCCAAGCCGGCAGGGGGTCAAATCCCAGTCCTGAACCCTAAACTCTAAACTCCATCCGCCCGAAGCGTCCAAACTCAAAGACCCTAAGCCCCCAAAACGCAGTGAAGCCTCAAAGCCAGAAGAGCCAAAACCCAAAGCCCATAAGCCGAACCCAAAGATCCGAGAGGCCGTCGAGATTTGCAGCCTTTGCCTCGTCTTATTTCTGCTCCATCGCGCCTTTGTGTCCCATCGTTGGAGCTACGAGGAGGCAAGGACGGATAACTGCCTGGGTGTAGCATAGATCGTAACATCAGGATCAGTATCTCTGTGCTTGCTTTGTGTTTGTTGGTCTGATGGCTACTATTGCTGCTACACAGAGGGGCTTGTTGGTTGTGTGGGTCTGTGTATGAGCTATTTTTGGATGAGCGCCAGTCGCTCGGCCCTCGTCAGGCTACGAGGTTTCGAAGGCAGCTGCTAAACTAACAGCAAGCACAGCATTAGTGGCTAGGGTTGCGGTTGTAGTAACAGGGCTTTCGGATTTACAGTGTCCTGGTTACAGGTATAAGGTATTCGGGTCGGAGCAGACAGCAGAATTGGAGTACTTGTAGGGTCGACAATAGCGACAAGAAGTGTGTGATAAGAGAAGGGGTCGCAGGATTCGCATCAGCAGTAAGAGCCGCCATCATTGACCATGGGGCAACATACATCATGGCAGGGATCGTACTTTCAATGCGACCATCATCCGCGTAATCGTCGTCATCATGACCGTCATCATCCTCGTCACCTTCAGCATCATCATCATCATCATCATCACCATCACCATCAGCATCAACGTCACCATCAAGATCAACATCATCATAATAGCAGTAGTCGTCGTAGTAGTCGTCGTCGTCCTAGAAGTAGTAGGCAGCAGCAGCAGCAGCAGCAGCAGTGGTGGTCGTCGTAGTGGTACTTTGCAGGACCGGCAGTGGTTGCAGTATGAGCCGTACTCGTAGTCGTAGTCAGTCGTAGTGATAGTGGTGGGGTAGTGGTGCTGGTTGTTGCAACTTGCCAGGAGGCTGACTCTCTGCCAGCCCGCGCCCAAGTGAAGGGACCTGAGCTGAGCGAGCCGCAGTTTACCAAGAACTTTCAGCTTTCGCTTGCAGCTTGAGAAAGCAACTTAGGGATACTTAGGGTTTTTTGTGAGGGCTGAGGGCTTGGGGGCTTCTTCTGTATGCAGGGTTAAGACCGTTAGGGTTCTTCGCGTTCCAGGTTCAGGGTTTAAATGGTATCAGTATGTCAGATGCTGGTCTCTGATAGGAGCTTAGCTGCGAAGATTTTCCGACTTGAAATCAAAGTTTGAGTCGCTTCCTCTTGCGCAGCAGAGGCAGACGCACGCGCGACTCAGAGTCTACTCCACCTCACACCATGGTCTCTCCCTCATTCTTGGAAATAATCAGTAGTGCGTGACGCTCACCTTTAGCCACAAGTCAAAATCGTGGAATCTGAAGACTCGCTGCCAGTCCCTGAACCTCGATTGTCTCCTAGAAAGACCCACAACGAAACCTGAAACCCTAAAAGAAACACCATTCCGGCTAGGTTTCAGGATTTAGGGTTAGGGATTATCCAAACCGCTGCACTAAATTCTAGCCTAAACTGGCAAGGTGCTGCCGATGGTCATTGCAAGCCTCTTCCTGGCGGCACTCCTCCATGCGGACATGAACAGCCCCACAGCTTGTGAGGGATCTCTTGCTGCCTCTGCGGTGGGTTGAGTCTTTTAAAGGGTGTCGGATTTGGGGTGCAAGGTTCGGTTTGATTTTAAATTGTAGAGTGTCGGGTATTGGGCCTGTGGGTTTCAAGGGTTTTGCATATAAGATCAGCTCGTCGGGTTTCGAGTGTGTGTGGAGTGTACGAGGGCTCCACCTAGGGTTTCGGATTTCGGGGTTCAGGGGGCTCCCAGTCTAGTCGCATGCGGGGCTTATAGGGTTTAGGATTTCAGGGGTCAGGGCTTAGAGTTCAGGGTGGTATCACCAGTCGCCCCTTAAAGGTACGCTCCTCGTATCGCACGGAGCCTATGATTCTGTGCATGCCACTTTTTCCAATGGAACATGGCCAGATTTGGAGGGGCTGCCGTTTGATACCCCACAGTGTCGTGACCAAGGCCGCCCAGTCTTCGTACCTCAGCTGCATCAGGGCGGATTCGGGTCTGCGAGAAATTTCCTTGTAGTCCCTGTATACTTATACTTATACTGCAATACTTGCACCAAAACCATGCCTCTATCAGTTTATGAGAAGAGACTTCAGGCAATTTGATGAATATCCGCCCCCGCAAAGTAGCACACGCACACATTGCAACGCGAAAGGATCTTTGTGTGCTTCTGTTGTGTTCTCTCTCTCGCTCTCGCTCTCTCTCTCTCTCTGTGTCTTTCTGCGTTTCTCCTATTCAGTGTTTCCTGCTCGCCGTTATCATTTTGTGTATCCATTTGTCGAGTCTGTGCTGCCCCAAACCCTACGACCCCGAAGCTACAGGCCGGGCCAAACCTTCAAACCATGAGTCCATGAACCCGAAACCCTAAAAAGCCCTAAAATTTCTCTGCGAGCCCTGAACGCCCGGAAGGCCCCGAAGGCTTTTTGCCGAAAAGTCCGCAAGCCTCAAAGCCTGAAACCAACCCTTAAACCTCTCCCAAACCCCCCAAACCCTAAGCCTTAACAGCCCCAAAGCAAAACCGCAAGGATACTCTTTGGATGGCCGGGCTCTTCCTCAGCGTGGTATCTGTGCTTCCCCAGCTGCTGCTCGGCGTTACCGTGGTTAGTTTTCGTCCTGGACTGCAATATCCCGTAATTGGGGATCACGAAGGAACATCATTGTCAGTTTGCTAAGTTCACTCTGATGATTGCTGTTATGATGCCCATAACTGCACTGTTCAATCAACGTGGTTTCTTCGAAAGCGTGACATGTTAGAGTCTTCGGGTCATTTACTGCCCCTAGAAGACTGTGTCCTCGGTGGCTGTATAGAAGCCTTTAGAACACCTGACAGATAATATTGGGACCTTAGCAACGAGAACAGCATGTTGGGGTATGCTATGCTGTATTGTAGTGTAACTACATAGGAACTATGAGGCGACCCTGTTGTTATGTTCATCCATTCGTGCTCCAGAGAGGTCCTACAGTTGAGGGTTTAGGATGCAGAGGTGGGAAGTCCCTGCAACAACGGTGATAATTGTTCAATAAATAGTAGGGGTTGTTGTGTACAGAATGATGGTAATAAGAACTCAGTAAGTAGGAAATACTGCGCACAGACATACTGCAGTCGACAGAAAATATTTTCGTAAACCCGCTGCCTAGCGAAAGAACAAGGCTCTGTCTCAATCCTCGTTCTTAGCGGCCGAAGCCCTCGATGGGTTGGGATTCACAACCTCCTCGAAATGCAACCTCATTGTCGGTTCTTGTTAAGGAACTTAGTTTATCCTACCGTAATGTGGAAGCCATACTGTTTACGATAGGTCCTTACGATGGTAGCTAACATGAAGCAGCTGTTCCAGGTGGCACATCCACCAGACGGGCGGCGTGATCCAAGCGTGCACAGGACCTGGGGGGAGGGGGCTTGGCTTTTGAATGGAGTACTCTTCGGGGTCGGAATAGGCAATACTATTCAAGCAGAGTGCCTTTGTATGATTATACCAGAATATCACGAATCATGCCCCAAAGCCAAATTCTATTCATGAACATCCCTACACTAGACGGCCGCACGCTGCCAGGCCACTACATCGCGATGCTCGCCTGCAGCCGTGCTCTGAGTGGCATCTTCATGTGGCATGCGCGCTTCGACATCACCTGCGTGCGGCTCGTGGGCGGCTTCAACCAGGCAGGCAGAATCCGGCTCATGTGCTTTTTTCAACAGTCCCGATCATTCCTTGACTCTATCCGGTTTTAAGATTGACGCCTACAGTTACAGTTGCGAGGTGTTACAAGTTGCGTTTCATGTTCAGGCTTCTAAGCACTTTTAATGGTTTTCATTCGTGGTCCCCGTGGCTTTGTAGTACTTTAGACTCTCGACTTTTTACTGACTTTGCAATGAGGGTCGCAACTGCAACCCGCGTTGTGTAACCTCGGCAGGCGATCTGGGCGATTCTGCAGGGGGCTCAGCTTCTCCTGGACCCACACAAAACAGCCCATAGGTTAGGATGGTCTATAGCGCAATAGCGTTTCCAAGCCTTAAGCCGGGAACGCAAGAGCTCTTGTTCCAACTGCAATCGTTATCGATCCTGTATGATTCTCTCGTTTCTCGGCATTGTTCAAGAACTATTTCTACTAATGGCCTATGCATACTCAGAATATGTGCAAGTGTTGGCAACTGTACGATGACACACTTACTCAGAAGTCTTGCTCATCATGAACCCTCCATCTCGCCGAGGGGTGCACATCTTCTCCATCTCATCCTCTTGGGCGATTTCGGCTACTACTACGTCAAGGCTGGGTTATGAGCTCCACTTCTCTACACGTCGCATCTCACGGACACATCAATTCCAAACCTGAAGCCCGTGCTGCTGGCACCTGCTGTCGAAGAACCTCGGTTCTGATGGCAAGTTCGGAAGGATGGTGCGCAGTCCCTCGCTCCACAGTTATGATTTCTTTATACCGTCCCTCATTCCTCTTGGCGTCAGAAGGCAGATCCCTTGCTCCGTGACTGACAGACTCCGAGCCCTTAGGCGATACCCTAAGAAGGCAACCCAGAAGTTGAGGTTTAAAGGGTTAGTTAGTTGGGGATTTAGGATTTGGGTAGTTCTCAAAATCAGGATCCCTTTTTAGGTCCCCAATATAGTACGGCACCCTTGTTATATTATAAGAAAGGACCCTCTTTTCGGGACCCTAAGTTAGAGAACTACCCATTTAGGGCCCAATAAATGCCATGAGACTACCGGCCAGGCCGTCATGCAGCAGGGGTTGGATTTCAAGATCGAGCTGCCCTGCGCCGACATGGTCTAAAGAGGCAGCCCAGTGAAGCGATGAAGAACTATGGCTTCGCTAGCTTCTTCTGCAGAACAGGAGGTTTTCGGATTTTGCGTTGAGGGAACCAGGGTTGGGGGTTTAAGGCTTCTGGTTTGGGCTGACGGTTTAGGGGGTGGAGTTTTGAGTTCAGCTGTGAGCGCAAACTTGCCCGATATCCAGAAGGCCTTTGAAGACATGGCAGCGGCAAGACTACTGCCAGGTAAGCATCGGCCAAGTAGGCATCGGAAACCTTCACCTACAAACTCAGCCCGACTTCCTTCAACAAGCAGGGACTGCAGTCATCGAGTTGTCCCATGTCCGATGATCCGAAGCCCTCCAAACCCGGAATGGCGCAATGAACCCTTTACAAAAAGCAACAGACATCATAAACAGCAGCAGAGTCATCACCACGATGGTGGTTGTTCTTCTTCTTTTGATGGTGATGATGATGCTGATGATGATGATGATGATGGTGATGATACGAATTTTGATGATGCTTCGGGACAAGAGATCCACTCCCGCTTTCCCATCCTTGTTCCGCTCCCTCGCCCCAAAAGTTGATGTGTCCCGTCACAGCAAACTGGAGCGGGGAGCCTTTCATTCGAAATCTCTTGAATGGAGCAAGGCATTATCTGAAAGGTTCTTTTCCTCGTGCAGCTCCCAGATCTACCAGGTAGCAGCGTGTTGCGCATCAGCCCTAGCTCCCAAACTGTGAATCCCACAAGAACTCAAGGATGTTGACAAGGGTTCTCGGAATCTACGGCCCTTGAAGGCTCTTTTCGCCCGAGGCGCCGAGAGGAACCAGTGATGCAGCAAAGAACAGTGCATGTAGTCATCGAAGGATCTACAGAGTAGGTTTTGGGAGTCATAGACCGATTTCGTCATCTAGCAGCAAAATGACAGCTCAGGCCTTATTACCAAAGCTTCAGGGCTTTATGGCAATAGACTTCGTATCCATGAAGACGAGCTGCACGTGCTTTGCTGTAGAGCGAGGATCGCTGCTTGGAGAGCTTTGAAAGAAGTTCACCCGCTGCCCTTGCTGTTCTGTTCACCTCCAATCGTTCGGGTCATGGAGACGCACCTCCAGAGATGAGAGAGAGAGAGAGAGTTGTACTTTGGGTTTCCATATCAGGTATCCTACTCCTACAGAGCAGGGTCTTGAAATTTCTTATATGGGCCTCAGATGGCCCAGCAAAGTGTTGAATCCTTGTTGCACGTAATATAATAAATGCCTGAGTGAGTCGTGATAGTGTTCCTGCAGGTGCCTGGTTATGCATAGGTATAATTTACCATAAAAACCTATTCTAGTATTCTAGTTGTTAAGGTTCCTATACTATTAGTGTCTTTATATATCAGGCTGCCTCATCTCCTTAAACTCCCGCAGCCCCGACGGCAACGAAAGACACTTCCGCACCACAAAAATTCATCATCAGCCCTCAGGACTACACTGCAGGCGTCTCCCTGCTTTAGCGTCTACACAACTTCCCCAATAGAGGGGGCCGTGCGATTTGGAACGGTGACATGATTAGGTTTAAGATATATAGGGTTATTCTGCCTAGTAAGGGGGCTCTGATTTCTACTCGTTTAGGCCTTTATATACTTGCCTGCGCCTGAAATCCGCCTATCCGCCATGGCCGATGCACCGAAGCGGCGAGTCGCTGACCCGGAGGGACCCACACTAGAGCTGCTGCGTGCCCTTGGAGCGCTCTGAGATTTCTAAGTGAAGACGTACTGTTGATGACATAAATCCTGCATTACCTTATTAAGGACCCTAAACTATGGGAATTCTGGTATGTTCCTTATTATGGGGATAACGCAGGATTTATATCATCAACCGTATGAGGGCTTTATGGGATGTTGCTGGTGCTTTAGGGATCAATTGGCCTAGCTTTCTGTGTGAAGCGCCTATAGCACAGTGCGACGGACTGACCGAAGCCAACGTCTGACTGCATAGTATCGGGGGATGCAAAGTCAGAATAAGGTTTCGGGGTATGTGATACTGTTGATGATATAAATCCTGCATTACGCTAAGGGCGTTAAGCTATGGGAATTATGGTCTAGTCCTTATTATGAGTAATGCAGGGCTTATATCTCAAGCGTAGTGGCGTAGTACATGGGAGAAGATCTGTCCAAAAACCAAGGAGCTCCACTTCAACGGCGCTAGGGTACCCTTGAGCTCAGTCCTCCAAAACCCTCTAGACGAACTTAACGACCACGAGGGTTCCTTCTTCGCCGCAGGTACCTTCGGCATCGGGAACACAGCCGGTTACTACGACCGCCACCTGGAGAAAAGTATTCAATTTCCGAAGACGATTTTTCCGAAAGCGGTTCTGCATTACACTTGAGATTGGATGCTGCCATGGATGCCATTGCATCCCTAGCAGTTCCTTCAGTTCCTTCATTGGCTGAGAACCGGCTCGCTTCAAGGTAAGCTCAATTTAACTCCTGAACCGACCGGAAGGCATGCCTGAATGAACATAGAAGTCCACCGTCCTCCTCGCAGATCCCGCGCCGGCCCGAACATATGAGGCCGACTGTCTGGGTTCTCAAAACCCCTAAACCCTTCTAAGGTTCGTCGAGTTACGACCCCCTTTTGAACCTTCATCAGTCCGATGCCTTCACTCCTTCCGATCCCAAGCGAGGCAACATCCGAGGGAAGTTCCTCCGGCTGGACCCGTCCAAGCTCCCCGCGAACCCCCCGAAGGGGCGGAATGCGACGAAGAGCTGCAAAGAGGCCACGGGGCTCTTTTCAATGGAGGGTCATGGGATCTTCCAAGGGTGGGTTTATGGGTATCTGCAACGTATGTGAGCATTGTTTTAATAGTCTTGAGACAGGGGCAGTGTCGATAAGGGAGACGACGAAGATGGTGTTCGTAACATCCCCTTCACTGGCCCCTTTCACCAAAGGGTGGATCAGGCTCGCGGCAAAGAGCACTGGAAGCACCTCCGCTACGAGGACTTTGAGCCTCTGAGATTGCTTTGGGACCAGTGCCTTGGCGGCTCTGTGCATTTCTTCTGGCTCGCAAGCTCGGGAGCCCTGAAAGCCTGCGTCAGAAGCTGCTCGCTGCTGCCCCAGCCTAGCTACGAGAGTTCGAAGACTCCCGAAATGCCGAACTGCTTGCAACGGCAGCATTCCACGTCCCCTCCTTCCCTGCCATATACTCGATGTGTACGGGAAATGTAAGCCAGCAGCAAGACTCAAGACCTTGATCATCGGTGTGTTTTCGTCCCGGAAGAAAGCAGGATCGGAGCGTTGGGATTCGGATCTGAGGTACATTCGGGACCTGTCTCCAGAGAACGACGACGAAGCTCAACTCAACCCTCCCGGGCTTGGACGGTGAAGGGTTAGGCTGGGGTGTAGTGGTTTGTTTATGGCGAACTGTAGCATTTGTAATAGGGTTTAGGGTGCACGGTGTAGGTTTTAGTGAACTCTTACTATTCAGCCTCTTGTAACTAAGTGCGAGTTGAGCATCTCAAAACCACGAGGATCACGTCGAGCGCAGTGACGCCCTGTGTAGTGCCTGACACCCCGACGCGGTGACATCCGAATCTCTATCCGAACCTTAAGCGGAGATCATCAGCTTTTGCTCTGCCCTTTGCAAAGCTAGATCGATCCGCTTGCGGCTCGGACTGTTTTCTTGCTTCTTTTCCTTTGTGGCTCCCTGTATCTGTATCTCTTTCTCTTTCTTCCTGTCTCTGTCTCTGTCTCTGTCTCTGTCTCTGTCTCTGTCTCTGTCTCTCTCTCTGTCTCTTGCCCTCGTTCGCTACTTCTCTCTCTCCCTCTCTCTGTCACTCTTTTGTATTGCTGTCTGGGGGGTTTGGGAATTTCAGCATTCCGGTGGCCCATTTTCTGGCCTGGGGTCAGGCATCGGGCCCCAAACAAGCTTGGCCAGAAATCCACAAGGCCGGCAACATAATGCATCCTTGGTACTTGTATCTACCTGTCAGCAACTTACTGAGCACTTAGCAGGCTGTAAGTAGAGATCTAAGTAGGATAGCCCCTGCAAGGATAGGTGTATCTCTACGTACGGCCGGCTTACTAAGTCCCCTGATACATTAAGTAGACCTTAGACCCTTCTAGATGCCTGAGAAAGGCCGGTTGTACTTTTTTGGTGGAGCCCTGTACCCTGAAGTAAGGAGCTATCCGCCATCTTGGCCCGTGCCGACTTGCACGGGAGCAGTCTTCGAGTGGCCCAGGCCACTTTAGGGTCATAAGGGTTTAGGGTTCATAAGATTTATTGGGGTTTACAAGATTTAGGGTTTGGGGTTAAGAGTTGAGGGCGCGTAAGGTTTAGGTTTTGTTGTTTTCGGGTTTGGGGTTTGTAAGGTTACGTATAGGGTTTTCGGGTTGGATGTGGAACATAGCACGATGTTTTCCTAACGCTCGTTTCATGTCAACAGCATGTTGTCATTTTAGTGGGGGTCTACGGGGCTCGTAGAACTTTTTAAGAACACGAAACGTAGTATCAGGTGTGGTGACACCATCATGCTGCGTGGTTCTATCTTGCACATCGCGGCCGTCTTCTGCAATGCTTTTTTGCTCTCCTGTGTTGCGTTCCGTAAATCCCAGCTGCAGAAATGTGTATCTAGCATGATTGTTGCAAATATTACTATTATGTTAGTATTGTTTGGCTATTTACTGACAATTATCATCATGATTATGTTATTCTTATTGTTAACATCGTATAACAGCACCGATGCCCAATTCTAATGAAGAGGCCCGATATTTGGAACCGTGCCCCTGGTCGGCAGGCGAGGAACCCAGGCATGGTACGTGGCTCGGCGCGTGAAATGGCGAGACGGGCGTCATTGAGCCGTTCTCGTAGTCCTGTTTCCACAGATCTAAAGAGCTTTATAATTAAAATATAAATACCCTAAATCCTCAACCCTAAGCCTGAAGCCCGAAACCTTACTGGAGCTTCAAGGGAGAATCAGCGACAAGACGAAGCTAGTAAGACTCTTCATAGCATCATCCCCACATCCTCCATAGACCGGGCTGGCCAAAGCAGACTAAGGCCATGAGGTCTCAGGCAGTGTAGGTTGCCGATTCAGGGTCTGCGCTGACTTGAGGTTTGCGGGACTGGGGGTTTGGCTAAATGTTGGGTTTGGGGTTGGGACTTGTGTCGGGTTCAGCAAGGGTTTGGGGTTTAGAGTGTTGAGTTTCATGGGTGTATGAGGCAGCATACTGCATCTATCTGCATTCCCCAGGCTTGGCGGGAACGGTCATCGAAGAGACACAGAAAACCTTTCGGATCATCACGGCCGACAACCAGGTCAAGGTGCTGCCAAAGGAGAGCTCCGTCTTCGAGGCAACCCTGATCAAATCTTGGATCCTAGAGAGCCCAATACTTCTTATATCTTCAAGGAATATATACCTAACCTTTCAACTTTCAGCCCTGAAGCAAGCGATTACTCCAGGTTCAGGCCCTTGGCCGCTCCTTGCGCCTGCTGGGGCCCTCCTACGTCCAGCGCTGGTCGGAGAAGGGGCCAAAGGCCTTGAAGCCGCCGGAGCGGTGGACGCTGCAGTGAGGGAGGAAAAGAGCGCCAAATAATCTCTTAATATGCCTCGCAAAAAAGACATTAAACCGGTTGCCGGGCTTTGTTTGGCGCAAGACCCCCCAAGCTCTCCCAAACGGGGCCAGAGCAGCAGACACCACCTCTCCACATCTCCAAAGTAATCACCTCGATCACCCAGGCCCACCTAGTAGAGCCTTTGAAAGCACCAACCAGCTTCGCACCACCGACTATTAAGCTTCAGCGTGGACCCTTTCTACCCTCTTCCAGGTACCGGCAAGTTGCGCAGCGCAAGCGCTTCGACGCCCTGGGCGGCGAGAGCTCCAGGGCCGGGTGACCGAGTTCGGAGGGATCCAGGGCTTAGGGCAATACGGTGGATGATATAAATCCTGCATTACCCATAATAAGGAATAGACCATAATTCCCCTAGTTTAGGATCCTTAAGGCAATGCAGGATTTATATCATCAACAATACGACGACTAGGGTGTGCAGTTTCGGAGTTAGGGCTTCGGGCTCATAGGGCTCAAAAGTGCGTAGGGTTTGGGGCTTAGGTTCTGGGATCTCGGGGTGTGACGATCTTGTGCTCGTCATTGTGTTTATGCACCATGCTGCCTATGTTTTTTTGGGATCGTGAAGTATTAGAGGGGTCGGAGTATGGCATCATGAGTAATACCATGATGACTTTTACTATTGTGGTGCTGAATATGTTCACATGTTTGCTGCGCAAGCTGATGGTGACGAGGATGATGATGACGAAGGTGACAACGGATGACAAGACATACGCCCTAAACCCCGATTTGGGGGGGAGGGCATTGGCGTAGGCTTTTGGGTGCTCTAGAATTTCCGTAAAGCTTCGGCCTGGAGTTTATTTGTATAGTCGCGGTACCTTTCAGCCTTAGCCTGCTTTTTCTGAAGTTGGGGGTTTGCATACTTGCTGGGTGATGAAGGAGCAGTAAAGTCTGGTCGCAGTCCGTCGCCTGCAGCCTCATCCCTACACCCCCCGAAACCCTAAACCCCAAACCCTTGGCCTTCAGAACTACTACGAGTGCCTCGTGACATCCTCCTTCAGCCGGATGGATGACGCAGCACTCAAGGACCTGTGACCCAACACCCACGTATGATGCGTTTGGCTTCCGAGCCGAGGCGTGGGTTGTTAGAGCTCGCAGGGATTGACCAAGCAGAAGGATCCGTCTCTTTGGGCAGTAAATTCCGCGTGCTGCAGTGAGCGACGCTAGTGAAACTACTGCATGGCGCTCATTGCATTGCATTGCATTCCGTCGTTGTAGAGTGGTGTGGGATCCTAGAACATGTCACAGCGTCCAAAGTGCCTTCTGTTGTTGCAGAGCGCCGTGGTATACCGACCTATCCAGAGTCTTTTTTGCCACCCGGTAACCCTGTTTTGAAACACATTGTCAGTTGGGTAGTTGGGTAGCAAGTGAGGGACTGTTTATAGGCCGTGCACGCCTTTGCTGAGCAGAGCCTTGAGCTACCATCGCGAGGATCCTAACTACGTCAATGCGATGCGTTTGTGGTCGTGGCAGCTTCAACACAGTTCCTTACAAGCTCTGACAAACACAGCGTGCATCCCCATAAGCCCCAAACCCCAAACCCTAAACCCTGAACCCTAAGCAACTACTACACCTCGCCCACCCTGGCGCCCTCCTTTCCAGCTCGCTGCGAGGATCGCAAGCAGATCGAGAAGGAGATGCTATACGGTTGATGATATAAATCCTGCATCACTTATATTAAGGGATTAGGGTTTAGGGTTTAGGGATAATAAGGAATAGACCATAATTCCCATAGTGTAAGGTCCTTAAGGAAATGCAGAGTTTATATCAGTTAACAGTAGCCCCTCCCTACGCCCTAAGATGCGAGCATCTTAGGGGTTCGATTTTAAGGGTGTTGTACTGTCTGCAAAAGAGAACTTGTAGGGTCCTATATCAAGGGTCCTCTCAGGGTTTTTCATAGGGGTCTCTAAGTGTGCTAGGGTTCCAGAATTGAAGAGAATCCTAAGCCCCCAAAGTCTTCACGCCTTGCCTGTGGGGTTCACAGCTCGGGACGGGAATAGTGATATCTGTATTTTTGCGCAGATTATATATATATATATCTATCTATCTATCTGTGTGTGTCTCTCTGTCTCTCTCTCTCGCTCTCTCTGTCTCTCGCACTCTCTCTCTCTCTCTCTATCTCTCTGTAAGATTATGTAGGTATTGATTTAGTTATATTTAGCTGGTCTCTCTGTATACCCACATACATACATGCATGCATACATACATACATACATACATACATACATAGGTACCTACGTACATAGTATTTTTATGTAGACAGAGGTAGCTAGATAGGTGTGTATACATGCGCAAGTGCATAGACGTTACAGGTGCATTGACATGTAATTACACATTTTATGTTGTTTTATGCTATGCCATGTTCTGTTTTGTCTTTCATTTCGTACGAAGCACTCACCGCCCGACTTCTGTAGGACTTGCCGCGAACCTTTGCGGCTCTTCCGCCGCTGAAGAATCCAGAAGATGAGGAAGTGGAGTGTTAAGGGGTTTGGGGTTCTACGGTAGTATATAGGGTTACAGTGCTTTCGGGTTTAGGGCTTCGGGTTTGATATTCAGGGGGCTAGCTTGCGGGTTAACATGCGTGGTTCAGGGTTGGAAGAACTCGTAGCATATGTGCGGGCATTGAGGGAGTGTTGAACAAATCGCATATCTTTTCCCTGCTCTGGGCCTGGGGCAAACTGAAACGACGCCGCCACGACGACTGTATTACTGCTGCTGCCACTACTGCTACTCCTCCTGCTGCTGCTACTACTACTCTAGTGCCGTTAAAACTTTAAATCCCAAAACCCGAACCAGACACCCCAACCCCTAAACCCGCAGACCATACAACCTTGAGACACTGCAGCCTCCAGTCATCTACGTCAGGAATATCTGAAGCCGCTGCTAAAGCGAGTCTTGGCCGCCTACATCGAGAGAGGCGGGGTGTGCCAGGTGTAGGGGCTCTGTAACCTGCAGAAGCACCCCGAAGCCCTTTTGTCTTGAAGGTCATAATACACGTCCTTAAATCACAATCCCGCGGAGTGTGGCAAGTTGCAACCCTACAGCCCTGAAACCTAAACCCTGCAACATGCGAAGCCTGGAAGAAGCAAGACAAACTAGTTGAGAACCCTACTCGGCGCTCAAGGCTTCCGGGCCGAGCGTCTCTAAAGAACAGTAAGGGTTTCGGGTTTTGGGTTGTTGTGTTGGGAGGGTAAAGAAGATTGCAATGACATCTCAGGCAGGAGAGAAGGACTTCTAACCCAGCCGTGGGGTGTCATTTTTGTTCTGAAGACGAGTATATTCGGGGTAAGCCACAAGGATTGGGGCCCCAACAGGCTAGGACCGATTGACCTCAATTGTTGGGGTGGCTGAGACAAACTATGCTGACAGAAGCGCACGATAAGCAGGTGGATCTCAACTTCTGAAGAAGCACACCTGCGGCACTCACAGTGTCGACAGTTCAAGGCTTGATCCCCAAATCCTAAGCTCTAAATGCACTAAACCCTAAAGCAGACACGACACCCTAAGCCCCGAACCCTTAAACCCCAAACAAGCCCTGCGTCCTCAACCCTCAACCCTCAACCCTAAACCCTTAACCCTCACTCACCGCATTAAGAAATCCGAGAGTCGTATCGTTCCAGGTCGAGCGGTCGGTGCCGCATCCCGGGCCAGGACCTCGGAGGATCTCGGAGGTCGAAGCTGAGAGGCTTCCTTCTTAGGGCTTATAGGGTTTTTAGTATAGGGCTTAAAGAGTTTAGGGCTTATAGAGTTTATAATATAGGGCTTAAAGGGTTTAGGGTTTAGGGTTTATAGTGTAGGGCGGCGCCGGGGCAGCCCGTGCCCGCCGCGGGGCTTACAGGGTTTAGGGTTTAGGGTTTATCATATAGGGCTTAAAAGGTTTTGGTTTTAGGGCTACCTTTTCGATTTTTGTGTTGCTTTTGGCATGGGGCTTGTAGTATTCTCATGGGGCTTTATACCCCTGTGTGGCATGTAGTGGGATTACATGGGTGTGATAAGGGCTCTCCATGTTTTCCTGGTAAGTTTTGGTGGTGGTTTGGGGATTCGGTTCACGGTTCATGCAGTGTCGGCTTGAGGGAGCCGGCATTCTGAAGTCAGCATCGCAAGTAAGCCTGAGAGGCTCGAACTTAAGTATGAAACACTCTCGACCTAGCAAGGCATGCTGCGCTGAGTCGTGAGAAGCCATGAGATAGTATTGTAGGCTCATTCACTCTCTTACTCATGATGCGGCCACACCCAACAGCACTAGCGAGAATGGCAATGACCCTCACAGTAGTAAGTGTATGTAGTTGAGTCCTCTCGGATGTCGTATGAGAGATGTATGAGAGGAAGCCGGATTACCAGCATGTCTCAAATGTTGCAGCCAAATGCGCTTTTCAGCCAATTCTACTTCGATACAGCAGATCACTTTTGATATGTAGGTAGGTAGATAGAAAGATGGATAGACGACAGTATGCCGTACAGCCTAGTTGCGAGATGCCAGACAGGATGACTTCTTCGTTGCAGCTGCGTAAGGCCAACGGTGTTGCAGCCTTCTCCATGGCTGTCACGACCGCTCGGTACGCTCCCGCCCGGACTCCCGCCCGGCGCCAGGGTTCTTATGGTGTAAATGGGGTAGCAGCTTGAGTGCATTTAGAAGCTTGCTGTGCCTGGCTGATTTAAAGCACAACTCATATGTTACACAACGTAGTTTATGTTTCTGTATCGCTTTGCCGACTGAGTTGAAAGTACAGAGCTTAGAAGGCTTCTCGTTCAGGTGCACATGAGGTTTGAAGCACTCTCTGAGTCGGCTGCTGTGACTGCTGCATTGGCCGTTTCGGGCTCTAAACGCGCAGCTTTCCCTTCTCCTCTCTCCTACAGGGACTCCTACTGTCCCAGTCGCACCCGCCGCAGACAGCCAGCTGACCAGCTTGCAACTGCAAACTCTAAGCTTTCACCTCGAAGAGCAGGGTTGCTTGTGGCAGGGATTCAGAGTTCATCTCTCGTACCCTGCGCGGTGCCGGCAGCATGCTCCCGCCGTTGGTGGCGATCAGCCGCGGTGGTCACGGCCTGCCGGGATTGGGACTTTCCTGATGCTGATCGCAATGTCTAAAGCGGTAAGCAGTGCTTCTGTCAGCTGCTGCAGTCGGGACGTGCAGCTGATTATTATTAATAATAATATTATTATTATTGTTGTTATTATTATTACTATTATTATTATTACTATTACTATTACTATTACTATAATTGTTATTATTATTGTTATTATTATTATGGTTGAGACATATTCCGCAGGCCAGCCGAACAAGGA
This sequence comes from Symbiodinium necroappetens, assembly GCA_905231915.1. Classification (NCBI taxonomy): domain Eukaryota; class Dinophyceae; order Suessiales; family Symbiodiniaceae; genus Symbiodinium; species Symbiodinium necroappetens. The sequence continues at coordinate 162 of CAJNJA010042275.1, read as the reverse complement.
TGCCGAGGCCGCCAGCATGTAGTGAGCTTCTAGCGTGAAGCTGGATGGACTGTCACATCCTGTGGCGATGGGCCGGTAGTGCCAATGTGCATGTTTGGCCTCAGTGCCTTGCGAGACGGCCAGTCCATCTGTATTATATTATACTATCTTGTATTATATTAT
>CAJNJA010042264.1:0-22180 GCA_905231915.1 Symbiodinium necroappetens | reverse complement strand
ATTTCTCCCTATTTTTTCGCTAATTTCTCGCTAATTTAGTAGGATTTCTATATAAATTAGCGAACAACTAGCGAGAAATTTGCGAGAAATTAGGGAGAAATTAGCGAGTCCTTTCGAAAGCAGCCACCGTTGCATCTCCTTCCCCCGCCCATCCCCATGTCCTGACGTTTGAGGGCTAGTTCGGGATCAGCGCTAGACAGAAGGATGTCCGCCCAGTCCAACGGTGGTTCTTCTTGAAGCTTCGTCATCTCAAATCACCCGCAAATTGCTCGCTAATTGCTTGCTATTTGCTTGCTAATTGCTTGCCATTTGCTTGCTACTTGCTTGCTAATTTCTCGCATAGTTGGCCACAGCTCTCCCTAAGTTCTCTCTAAATTCTCCCAAACATTCTCCCAAAGATTTCCCTAATTAATTATTTTGCAGTTTCCAGTATCTACGGTCCAGAGATGGTCACAAATCTACACTTTCACAGGATCTGTCAATGGGGCTGAACTTCAACATTTTGGACGACATGTATCAGCCAAACTCCCAGGCTCTGTCTCCAGTTTTGCACTGCACAGGGTTTGAGCTGCTGCACCAAGGACAGGCTCCCTACCTGCCGGGCAATTCTCGGTGTTCTTGACTGAGGACCGGCGAGCTATCGATCTCTGTTTTGTTTTGTAGAGGCTTTGCGAAGTTCTGCTCCTCGATTGAAAGGATGGCTCCAGCGAGATTACCTTCGGTGGCTACAGGCGAGCCAGCTGCATATGTGTGCGGGCCACTTGTTGTTTCTTGTTGGAGCTCTGCTTCTTCCCATTGTGATGAGAGTCTTTCTGCCGCTCTGGTGGGGAATTTGAGTGGAGCGTGCAACAGGCATGAACGGGCTTTGGCGGACGGACGGAAAGGGTCGAAGGGTCGATAGTTTCCGCATTCCTGGTTGGGACTGGGTTCGGCAGAGGGGAACCGGCATGAACCGACTCGACCTTGCTGATGCTGGACTCGGGTCAGGGTTTGCCAGGCCCGAGCAGTTGGCCTCAGAGGTGGTTTGGGCGCCAGTGACGCACGAGTCCTACTGGCAGGCAGCGTTCCCCAGTTTTCGCGAAGACTTCAGACTTTATGGCTCTATGGCGAGTCAGATTTGAGTTTATGTCGTTGTGGTGCAGATGAAGAGAAACCGTAATCGGCAATCAGCAACCTGTATGGCTTTTGAAATATTCCGTCCAAGAAGAAAGCTATTGCCAGCAATGATGTGAGCTTAGGGAATGTCGCTTCGAGATGCTGGGCAGACACGTGTCTTCCCGAATTTGTGAAGGAGTGGATGCAAAGTAGCTGCAACTGGAGTGCGAAAGCTACTGGGGCAACATTGATGGTAAGATTTTGGAATGGGAAGAACTGGTAATGGTTCCAGGGAGCAGCATGCACATGCCGATGATGCCGCAGCACGAGAGTTCTGCATGTGCTGAGAGGTGGCGGTTCAGGACATCACATTCGACAACACCGACACTGGTCTTTGTGGCATCATGGGGTGCCAGGTGCGGTCGATCCGACATTGTTGCTTCTGGTGTGTAGAGCTTGGTGTGGCAGTGCCGTCGTTCCATAGCTTCGCGCCGCCAAGCCTTTCGACATCAGGTGGCCGTGGACACCGGCACCTCGATGTTGGCTGGTCCGCCGGCATTGGTCAACAGCCTGCAGGAGAAGTGGCTGGGCCCGGGTCCTTTTACTGCCTTCGTCTTCGTGTACCTTCAATACCGACTCGCACGTTGCCTTCCGCAGGAGAGGGTCTCTGCCCGCGCTGGTGGCCAAGAGTTAGCTCTGCAAGACTCGGTTCTGCATCACGATGTTGCCAGTGGTGCCTTCATAGACTAAGGCGGACTGTTCCAATTACGACAGTTTGCCAAACATCGGCTTCAAGGTTGGCAACAAGGCCGGCTAGGGACTTTACTTCGCAGAGAGTTTGCATCTTTTGAGCCTTGCTCGGCATGCAAGATGTCTCTGCCTGCGACAGATCCTCAACTTGAAGCCGGAAGACTACATGGACGGGCCGGGGTTGTCAGTTATCAGCTTCGGGGTTCGGCTATGCTTCCTGGTGGTGGTCGTGGTGGGATGGACTCTCCCAAAACAGCATGCCAGACAGATGCAGCTCCCCATGATTGTCGTTTCTTGTCGGCTCAAGACAAGCCGTTTCTTGTGAGCTTCAAAAATGGCTTTCGGTTCGCAGACGTTCTGGCTTGCTTTTTGGGTGGCCCCAACACCACAAGAATTGGCAAGGCGAATGTGGCTTGGTGTAGACATCTGCACAAATGGCACAAATCCAAAACATGCTATTGTCATGGCAAGCTGCCCGATCACATGCATGATTATAAGAAAAGCGATGGTTGCGCTTGAACGGATAGGTAGAAGGAATGGCAAGTTTGCACTCATGTCGCAGAACCAAACCATGCTATGGCAAACCGTCCGATCCGATCACATGCATAACTAGAAGAGAACCGGCGTGCCGAAGGTGGCCTGGTAAGGACATGTATGGCGCAGTGTCACCCGAGCCCCACCCTCCCCCCCCCCCACCCCATGGTATCCCCCCCCTACCCCCCCTGTGGTGTGGTGTGGTGTGCTGGTGGGTTATGGTGGGTTGTGGGTTTCAGTAACCTAACCCCCCCTCGTCCCCTTGTGGTGTGGTGGTGGGTTTTGGGTTGTTCAACCACCCCTCCCCCCTGTGGTGTAGTGTGGTGTGGTGGTGGGTTGTGGGTTTCAGGTTTAGTGTTTGCCCCCCTTCCCCGCTCCCTGTGGTGTGGTGGTGGGTGTTGGGTTTAGGGTTTACGGTTTACACCCGCAGCCCCCCCCGGTGGTGTAGGTGGTGGGGTTGTTTAGGGTTTAGGTGTTTAGAAAAGAAGGGGTTTAGGGTTGAGGGTCAGCAGCTGAGTTGCATAGCTTCAAAAGTCAGAACACACGAGGATCTCGTGTTCGGGGGCCCATCCTTGTGACTGTTGGCACTTTTGAGACAAAAGTGACGGCCCTCACGAGGATTTGGGTGTATACCATTGGGGGGGGGGCGGGGGCATACCATGGGGGGGGGTTGTACCGACACGGGACATGGGACCATCTACACCGATGGCTGGACTTACTGGACAAGCAGAAGGAATGGCAAGTTTGCGCAACTGTCGCAGATCCAAACCAGGTAACCATTATACTGTCATGGCAAAACGTCCCACCACATGCGCAGCTGCAAGATCAGCCGCCGTGACATCATCCGTTAATCAGGCATGGTTGCAGGCTCTCCTGTATGGTTTTCTGGGTTTGTTCCGATTGGTTCGCATATTAGTTGTGCAGTACCAAACGGGGAGGACAACGGGTAAACATAAGGCATGTAAAGGATTCCGGTTTTGTCGAAGACTGACATGTCCTCCTTAGACCAGGCTCCATCCAAAGGGGGACACAAGTTTAAAAGATTTCTGTGTAACTTCTCCGGCGAGACCTCAGGATGTTTCAATCGACGGGATGCCGAGCTCGTGAGGGTTCGGCTTGTGTTGGTCCATGATTTGACTTCACTCCCGCAGGTCAGAATTTTCGACTGGTTGCCACACCCAGCAGGCAGAAACACTGACTACCGACTACATCTTTACTGCTACTTGCACCGTGGTAGTTACCTTCTTGGCAAAGTGCCTTCTGATGACCAGTGCCCAAATCTGCCAAAGCTCCATCAACAGCCCACCTTCGCTCTGTGGTTCAGCCTTCGGCTTGACTCTCCGTTCATGTCGCCATGGGCGCTGCGCAGGCCTGCTGCCAAGGTGGGTCGCAGAGGCTGGTCTTGCAGAGCACGTCCCTCCTGTACCTCGACAGGGATGTTGAGAGCGATCGGGGATCTGCGAAAGCTAGAAGCAGAGACAGCAGCACACCTCGGATTGTCTCCGGAAAGCTGCGTGGAGTGCCTATTCTGAGAGTACCTTCTTCAGCCTACCCTTGGACCGCCAGCAGCATCGAGAGGAGCGAGGTGGATGAGTTCAAGCACATGCTGGGTAGTCATGGCATAGACACGACTTGCTGGGGCAGCCAGGGCGCGAAGGCTGTCGAACAGTTGTTCTGGGAGATATTTTACCAGCATGGTAGTATACTGACTGGAATTGGGACGGGGAAGCTAAAGCGAGTCACGCGAATCTTAAAGTTGCGCATTCTTGCAGAGATCAATGGCATTGACCATGTGATGGTGTCGCGACTGCAGTTCATGCACGATGGCCAGCAGATCCAGCGCCAGCAGCTTCCTCTGGGAAGGTTGTGCTGGAAGATGCCTTCCGACAACGCCCTGCTGCAATCCTGTAAAATCAACCTTTGTGATGAGAACAACGAGTATGCAGAATCGTGGAGAAGCTGCTGGCCATCTGTCCTGGAAGCTAGACTCGGGATCTGCTCGTCAGCTTTTCAGCATCAGCTGGATGAGGTCACCAGCGCGTGCCCGGTGGCCCGAAACTCTTAGGAAGGTTTGGGGACGTGAAGTGTGCATCTATGACATAAGTCTGCAGAGGGGTTGCATCCGGAGCGTTTGTCACCTCACGGCTGTCCTTTCCTGTCAATGTTTGATAATGTTTGAGTCCTGCCACGAAACTTTCCAAGCACAACGATGTTCCCTGAGAAGAAGCTGCATATTCTTGCTTTTACAGCAGTCTGGGCCCAACGTGCTCGCTGTCTGCTAGCTTGTATTGGAAGGTACAGCTATCACACCGAAGACAATGTCCACAGCGAGGGCTATCCTGGATTGAAGGCGCTGTATTGCGTGCATCAGGCGTCCCAGAGCATTCCAAGGATGTTTCCAAACGCAGTCGTTTGGAAAGAATTGGATGGTCGCCATGCAGGTCACATTTCGGGTGACGAACCCGGCTCACTCCAAGGCCACCGGATCAGTTCAGCTGTGACACTGCACTGCGGGGGAGCCAACCTATGTTCTAGCATAGCAGTGTTATAGATTCTAGAGTTCACACGTCAATCTTGGTCTTTGGCGTCTTTGGCGAGGTGGCGTGCATTGGCCTCCCGCTTGGACAGGACACCTCGGGGATGGAGTCGAGCAATGGTGCGGAGGCCCACCGTCGTCATAACGCTTTGTGGAGGACTTTGCCACGGCCAACGACAACTTCTGTCTGGAGAGGCCACTCGACTTGGGATACCATTGGGACACTCACCATGCAAGACACTTCCTGTAGTCGATCTGCCAGTATCGTGCTTTCTCCGACCGATCGAAGTCTATTAATTTTCGACGCAGGTTCCACAGCAAGGATGCTCTGCCCATAGGCCGCCCAAATTGCACGCCATGACTTGTTACTGAATTTCTCTGAGGGTCTCGAGTATACAGTTGCAAGTGCCAGTATTACGATCAGTGATCGCTTTTAAGATCGTGATGGGTATTGCATCGAGTGTATTTCTCACCCGGCTTTGCAGGCTCCCAGCTCAACGTTTGGTCCTGGGCACCTCTTAGCGAGTTTAACAAGGCCACGTGCTGCAAGGTGCTACAGATGTGTAGCTTCCGATGCTATGCTCCGTTCTTCCCGCATCAGGTATATGTGAAGCCGAGGCCTTCTGCATGTGCAGAGTGGGTAGCCTGGATGGGGCCAGTCTGCAGATCTGCACCTGCAACCCAACCTCCTCCCCATCCCTGCAAGTCTCAATGCTGGCTCCAATTAATCTCGTCTGAACCGGGGGCTTCCTAAGCTGCATGCCTGCGCAGCTTCTCGGAAACTACGAAGACAGAGAAGAGTCCTGGCCGTGGCCCTGGTATGTGTGCTTCTTGCAAACACAGGGACATTCTGGATCTCGTCAAGGGTCGTCATAATGAGTGGGCGGCTGTGAGCCAAGACTGCGAGGAAGCACAGGATTCTACCGGTGTGAGTCCTGTCCTGTCTGACATGCGGCTTACCTGTGCGAGTGGTGCGTGTCTCTGGGCATGATTGCAAAAGCTTGGAAATACTGCCCATTGGGCACTACAACCTCCGTTGATCGCCTCGAGTCCCCTCTCTCATCCTGCCCCGCATTGCTCATGGGATGCATCCGTTTCGCATCGTACTGTCCCATGTCAAGTTTTCTAGTCGAATCTGGCCCTGCCTTATACACAGGTCGAGAAGAACCAGTTCCCCAGTGCGTTGCTGGCTGCCCAGTTCGTGCGGGTCGATGAAATTGATGGGGAGAAACCTCACGAACCGCACAGAAACCCTTTGCCTTGACTCATGTTGAGTTGGTGTTGGAAGTTGGAATCGTTACTTCAGTACTCACGACTGCTCTTGATAATTGCAGATTAACAGTCAGCCGGAGCGTCTTGTATGAGTTCTGCTGAGGAAGATGAGCTGATGATGCGAAAGCGCGTTCCCATTTCGGCCTCCATGTCCAAACTCGCATCTATGGACAATGTCGCTCACGTCGTGGCCCCAGTCGCGGTACCGAAGTGGCTAGGCACCATTCACAGATGGGCAACCGTCCGCGAGTCGGAAAGTGTCACCAGCTGTGGTCATTCTAAATTGAGGCAGCTTCGGGCAAGACCCCCAAGCACGGGTCCTCAGGGGAGTGGAACGGAGTGACGAGCTCTTGAGCTCAAATCTAGGATGGAAGTTCAGGAATTAATCTCGATCAGGGAGTTCGTAGAACTCATCGAATGTTTCATGTAGTAAGAGCCCCATGGTGGGTGTCTCTGCAGCAACGAGGAAGACCGCTCCGAATGCCAAGCTGCGCCGTGTTCTGTCGAGCAAGCGCCCGGTTCTCAGTTGTCCGGTCCCTCGGTGATGTGACTTGCGGGGCAAGTGAGCAGGCCTGGCCTTGAAGGCAGCGTGGCCGATGTCCCCCCGCAGTCAGACGGTTACTAAGGAACCGACTGGCGCACCGTCAGGAGACTCAACTTCAGCTCAAGAACCGGCTTTCTGATTGCGACTTAGACTTCCTGCGGCAGGAAGATTGCAAGCAATTTGCTGGACAAGAACTACACACTGTCCCAGTTCATGCAGGACGCCGCAACGACAAAATGATATGACTCTTGCCGGGAGGCTGTGGAACTGTTTATGCTCCAATGGTAAACTCGAGTCCCGTGTGTTCTCCACATAAGCCCCAAGAGGCTCCTCTGAGTCAAGTTGCCAGAGCCGCGAGGACCTAGCAGCATTTCCTGAGCTTTCGCTCTACTTGCGGGATGGGGCAGGAGCCTAAGGCCCAGGTGAAACGGAGCAAGAAGGCGTTGCAGCTTGGCTCACTGAGGTTGTGGAAACGGGATCAGGGCGAACGGCCGATGATGAGTGCCATGATTGCTTGATGGTCCAATTCAATGATTTCCTTTGACATCGCATTTCTAGAATGTTTGAAGATAGTGGCTGGCAACCCTGCTCGGTTGTCGTATTAGCCGACGGGACGAAGAAGTGAGTACAACCTCGAACTGGATTTTCCCCCATCTCGGACTCGCTGAGCAGCCGGTAGGTACCAGCGCACGATATGTGCCTTTTTCGCCATCTACTGGCTGATGCGTGCGGGACTTGGCCTGCGCCATGTCGTGCTCTTGACACATCTTGACTCGTCTGCGGTCGCCTTGCTGAATGGCACACATTGGCACACTTGGGTGCATGGGACCAAGAATACTATACGTCAAAAACGCAGCATGACCTGCATTTTGAGGGTCGACGGTTTGTAGATTTTCAGAAGTGGCAAACCGCAAGTTCGGATTTAGGACTGATGAGGTCTATCAGGTAAGAGAAAGCATGACAAGCGAGTCTTTCAATGCGCTCGTTTACAGGCCTGGATATCGACGGTCGGCAGGGCTTCTGCTTTGGAACGGATGAAACATGGACGGCCCTGAAGGCACGAGGGGCAGCATACAAGTTTCGTGGGGTTGTATGGTGGGTGTTAGCATGCTTTTGCTGGTGTTGCACCCTATGCCACGCACGCGTCAAAGAGACCAACTGTGCAACTCTAGCTGTGCAGGAGTCCGCCGTGCAGGACGGGCAGGCCCTTGGGGTGCTGTCTCAAAGATTTCGCTCGCAGCTTTTTCGGCGTTGCTTCCGTGGGGATGCTCGTGTCGATTCACACTGGCGAGGGTGCGGTGAAAAGTTCGCTTCGTCGGGCCTTCCCAGTTTGGGGCTTTGCTTGGCCTTCCTCTTTCTGCTGTTCAGATCGGTGGGCGGTTAGAGGGCATTGCGCGGTATCTCGATGGCGGTTGGGCTGGTTTTCCACAGAGCGGGCGATTTCGCTTCGGGCCAACCTTTGCTCAGTTCGAACCAGAGAAAGGCCGTCTTCAATACCTTCCGCCGAGCCCCTGCTGCTTGGGCACGTTCATATTCGGTTCTGTTTTCGCAACTTGCGTGTTGCAAGCGGGTGCCTGTCCTTGTGCCGCGACTGCGAAGCAACGCCTTGGCCGGGCGCGCTTTGCAAAGAGGTTTTGCTGGTGCGTGGACTCGGTTGAGCAAGTCGTGGAGCTCACATTTTCTGCGTGGCGAAGGTGGCCATGGAGAGTGCATTGCCCAACGGGCTGCAAAAGCGCTCGGATCTCGGCTGTCGGCAGCTGGAGTGGCGTTCAAAATCCAAGCTGCCAAGGCTTTTACCAGCTTGAGCGGCGCCTGGCCTTCTTCAACAACGCCCAGCTGGAACCTCAACCATTCCCAGATACAGAGGTCTTACATTGTCTTACATACATGCTTAAATAAATGCATGCATACATACTCACATATTATATACATACATGCCATTCCTTATAGTCCTGCACTCACATATATTCGTACACATATTCATATACATGTACAGCTACACACATGTTCATGCACATCTACGCCTGCATTTGGGTATACACATGTATGTGTGTGTATGTATGTATGCATGCATGCATGTATGTATGTGTGTATGTACGTATGTATGCATGTATGTATGTATGTATGTGTATGTATGTAAGTAAGTAAGTATATTTGTATTTACGTATGTTTTTTGTACGTAGGTATTATGTAGGAGGTAGGTAGGCAGGCGGACAGGGAGGCAGGCAGGTAGGGTGTTGCGTAGGTGGGCAGATGGGTATGTAGGTAAGTAGGCAGGTAGGAGGGAGGCATGCATGCATGTGAGTCATTTATGGTACTAAATACAAGTATAACCGTGTATGTATTCATGTGTTGCTCAAAATTGTAAACATCGAAGCAAGGTTTTCTCAACATATCAATAAGGAAAGACAAAGTGAACAAAGCTCGAGTAAGAAAGAACAGCAAGAATACATTGAGAAGAGTGAACATAGCTATGGGGAGGAACGTGAGGAAGATAAGGAAGATACTAGTCACGATAAAGATGAAAGGGAAATAGAAAGGAACAGTAAAAGAAACAAGAATAATAGTAGTAGTAATGATAATAAAAGTAAGAATATGAATAATAGTAATGATACTAGTAATAGTAATAATAGTAAGAGCAATAATAATAATAGTAATAATAATAGTAATAATAATCGTAATAATAATAATAATAAGGAACACTGTTGCTGTGTGTTGTGTGAGGGTAGGAAGTTAGATGTGTGCCACATATACATGTTATGCAGTATTCACTGCATGTTAGACTCCGTGCGTTCTGGGTTAACGCTCTCTAACATCCCTTTGTGGAGCGCGTTGGGAGCTTCCAAGCTGACGGACTTGCGTTTCTCTGAACCCCTCAAAAGCTCGTCAAAGACCGCTGTAGGGCCTTTTCAGCCGACAGAGCATCAAGGCGGTTAAGAGCCTGATCAATCCACAGAAAAGACCGCCCGTAAACTCTGGAATCGCAGCAAGAGGCAAGATAAAATCAACATAGATTGATTCCGCACACGATTTCCTAAGGCCTAAGGCTGAATTCTTCCCAAGTTCGATGAGTGAACGAAATCGATGCTGTTAGGGAGGAGAGGGCCGTGGGAGAGTAGCTCCGTGCCTTCGGGCATAGGCAGATTACTTCCGTGCAAGACAATTGGCAATTGGCCAGGTGGAGTTTCTTTCGTCGGCTCATGGTTGACGCACGGACCTGAGCGTTCAAATCCTGGGTGGCCGCCGACGTGAAGCATTGGCGCATGCAGGGTACCGAAGGTGTATATACTGTAGGACTTGCTCGACAGGCTTCGGCTTCGAACATCTGAGATCCGCCACTATGTGGTTTACAGAGTGTTGCGTGGCAGAGCTTGACCACAAGGAATCCCGTAAATGAGTGGAGCTCAGTGAATGATTCTGATTCTCTTCTGATGTGTTAGCCATGAGGCGGGTCTCCTGGAAGCCTCGTTCCAGAACGGCAGGTCGGGCTGCTAGGAACATGCGGAAGGCTCCCAGGCCCCAAGTTTTTTGTCAGCAGCCATCCCGTGTCAACCGCGACATTTCGCAGGAATACCTTTCGGGTCAAGGAGACGCGGATGGTTTCGCTGTTAGTCAGTACCTGAGCGCTCAAGGTTTGCTCACTCGCGCTGCCTGATGCAGGATGTTATGGTTTCTTTCGCTCGGGGTGTTTTCTCCTCTGACCCTTCCATGCCCTGGAAAGGCAAAGTGAGGTCTGTGTGACCGTGAGGCTCTTACAGCCATCCATGACATCATGAAAATCGAGAACTTGCTGCCGACGGCCAGCGTGACATGGGGTCTGGACTGAGCCGACCATGATGTGCCGAGCATTCATCTTGCACTGTAGCGTCCTTGCAGACAGCCATGCCTGTGATTTGTTGCGATGACTTTAATTGACAGCGGGATTTTGCCAGAAACACCGAATGTGTGAGTGCAAAGTATGAAGTGCAGGTGCAACCCGAGCATGATGGATACCACGGCTCCGGAGCTGCAGTGAGAGCATTAGGATACTCATGCTCTGAAGTGCCTCAAAGTTGGGACATCTGTTCTGAGTTCTCAGAGGTTATGCTGCCGGGGATGTCATCGGCGATCACGACCATGCGCTGTGCTACGTGATGGACTGCGATTGCTAGAGCAGAGACAGATTCGGGTCAGTTATTCAGCCATGTCGCTGCAAGGTTATATTACACCCGTGACATAATATGTAAGTTATTGCCCGATAAATCGTGACCCTTTCATAAGAGTAGAATGCATAGTATGCAGTATATGTATATGTATATATATATATGTATATATATATATAAGTATATATATATATATACTTATATATATATATACATACATGTGAATAGATGTCGCATGATACACCCTATATGTCGTAGAATCTGTAATACGCACAATATATGTAAAATCTTCTCCATAATATGTAAGAAAATGTAAGTGTTATCAGCAACGATGCAGGAACACACTATTTTAATAATATACGTATCTGAGATTATAAGAAGTAAAGAACATCAAAACTGTAAGAAATAGCAACTCATGAAGATACTAAGGCCGTGATTGTCGGACTATTGACAGTAAGAATACCAGTGGTTATAAAAAACAAGTTTTGTATGTCTATACATATATATAAATATGTGACTGTATACTATATTACAGTATTACACATAAGTTCTAAACTATGTAGCATGCCGATATATAACAAAAGAAGAGCATACGAATGTCAGAATACAGCAGTATAAGACATTGTAATGTAAACAATGAGTAATTGAATACTATATGCGCGACATGTTCACAGCCGACGACGGGAAGTGTTCGGGTCATAGAGATTTCGCTTTGTCTTCGGTTTCGGGAGTCTCGTCGGCGTCCGTCGTCTCACTGCTCACTCGTCTGCTTTCGACTTCGACTCTGCAGCTCCTCGATTCCCGCCCCCTGTGTCCGGACCTTCCTGACCTCGATCGGGCCTCGTTCTTCTTTGGCTTGGGGTGCGGGGTGCTGCTGCTGCTGCCGCTTCTTGAGGCAGTATATATCCTCCGTGCGGCACTCCTCAGGTCGCTTGCTTGCCATCCGGCTCCAGGGCTCTGGACTTTATCGCATCACTCCTAACCCCTGGGCCCCTTCGGGTTGGTACTCCTTGCTGGCCTCCGGGCCCTCGTGTGGGCTGGACTTGCCCTGCTGCACTTCTTTTTGAGGTGGTCCCCACGTTCCGGATCGTGCTTCTGTGGGCCTTGAACAAGGCTCCCCTGCAGTCGGCTGCTTTTGGAGCTGCCTCCACCTCCGGTCCGAGCGGGACAACGCCTGTCGTGAGATTGGGCTTTGGATTACAAGGAACCTCAGAGGTGAGCATGGCGGAACCTCTGGTCGAGACCGTATTCAGCAGGCCTCCCGTTATTGGGTCGTCTTCCGGGGCTTTGATGGGCGAAACTTTCATCCGTCTCAAGCCTATTCTGCCTTTGCTCCTGTGAAAGGCATTTGCAACCGAGGAACTGAGTTTGGCCAGTCAGTGTTCATTGGTCTCCCCAGCAAACCGGACGTGGAAGCTGTTTGCTCGGCAGCTGGGTTCGCCGACGTGAGATTCTTGCCCAGTTCGAGGGCTCTGATTCTGGATGCTTGGTTGGACTTCTGCCCCTGGCCGAATGCTTCCCCATGCCGGCTCTTTGGTGGCAGCCGCTCGCTGCCTCTGCTCCGTCCGTTCAGCCCGAGGCTTTCACGCACTTGGGCCCGGGAGTCGCGCAATGTGCTCTGGATTGCGGTGCCAGCATGCGGGCTCGCAAGTCCGACCCATTGTCCGAGTCGACTCGCCCGGAAAGCTGACCGATCAGGTGGGGCAGGCACTCGTGAAGCTTACCAAGCTGTACCAAGCTGGTGGAGAATTTGCCTTCCGCGAAGCGGCGCCCGCCTCGATCCGGGACAGCCTGCTGGACGCCACCGGCCCTTCAGGTTCTGGCCCCGTCTCTCTCGATGGAGGGCCCAGCTTGAGGGGCACGTTACTGACTGGCGAGTCTTATGAAGGACGATTTGCGCAGCATGCCCACCCCAGGATTCCAAGTCACTCCAAGCTCGCGCGCCTGGCTGGAACACCGCTCTCGCGTTGACCCTATCAAATCCTTGCCCGAGTGGCATGGGCGGTGGGCGGGGCTCTCGAAGCACGTTTAAACGTGCTTCTTGTGGCACTCGATCAAGTGGCTGCGGATCCCGCTTTGGTCTCGGAGCTGCTGTTGGAGGCACCGTGCCTCTCCATGCGTTCAGGGCCACGAAGTGACAAGCCTGCGTCGAGGATCTTGGACGCCCGCTGGGCGGAGGTGGCGCTGCATCATCTTCGAGATCAGTCCGATTTCTGGGAGAAGAAAAGGCAAAATTGGGTCGGAGGATTCAGCAAGGCGGAGCCAAGGAGGCGGCAAGAGGAGGACAAGTGAAACCGCGTCAGTGTGAGCGCCCCCGGGCGGGTCATGGGCGCTGATGCCCCTTCTGTCAGTGTGCCCGGATTCTGGAAGTCACTTGATTTTGGAGGGACATGCCAATTTTGCTGCATACTTTCGCGCTAGGCTTGTGGCTGGCAACGTGCCAGTCCACACGTCCCACACGTGTAGCCCTGCCCGGTTCCGCACGCTGAGGTTTCCTCGTGTGGCCCCCAGGGCGCACGAGGTTGGAGGAAGGTGCAGACTTCTTTGGGTTGTTCTTCTGCTGTCCTGGCTGCATCTGGGCAGCCCCGCTTAGTGCCCTCTCTTGCAGACTCGGGGCCAGGCTCAGCCCTTAATCAGATTTTTCTGTAATTATAGACGCTGCTGAGATGGGGCGCGGGGCTTCCAAAGTGGAAGACCAACACAGGGTCCTAGCTGCCTTGTCTCGTGCGGCCTCACCCTTAAAGAGACACTTTCAAGTCTCCAGGCCACGTTTAGGGCACCACGGGCAGCAAGAGCAAATCTGTCTACTTCTCTTCGCAATCACGCTTGTGGGGGCGCTCACAACTTAAAGCTGATCGAGGTTGACCGCCTCAATTTCCCTGGACAGCCCCTTCTCCGTTCATTGATAGCCACACACGCCGACGGTTTGTGAGCCCTTCAGCTTTTGCGGCCCGAGCCGACCTCGTGGCTCGGCCGCCTCCTGCGGTCCAGGTGCTGGCCTCGAACGCCGAACGCTTGGCGCTGTTTCGCAAGCTTGCAGTGTCTGGTCGGCTGCTCCCCTTCAAGGTCTCTTTCTTGGCCGGTGATACTTCGGCCACTTCTACGGAGCTCTGGGATGCTAGTGCAGTCTTTCAGCCGGCTACGTCATTAACAGACACCTTTCAGGCGGTGCAAAGCAAAATGTGCGAGCAAGTTTCGGTTTGGAGAGCAGCAGGTAACATGAGCGACATGTTCACTGCCCACAACAAGAAGTTTTCGGCCTGCCCTCCCACCCGTGGATGCAAACAATACTACATGATTATAATGTTGTAAGAATATAATATGACATTGTAGCAGTGAAATATCATAGCAACATAACCATGTAAAGTGCACTGGCATACTTCCACAATACTGTAATATGACATATTCATAGCAGTACTGTAATCGTATAATAAAGTCTGAAACTAACATTTTTAACAACATTATAGAGCGGCCCAGCGAAACAAAATGTAAAATGTCAAAATATAAAGTGCCTAAGAACATAAGAACAAAACTCGTCCAAACGGTCGACCCCATCCAACCCGACCGACGTCTGCATTGATGTAATTTAACTTACGTAGAGGCAAGGTAAGGTAATGGGATAGAAACACAAGCACCTTTGTCGACACGCGTTCTTGGCAAAGTAGAGCTCTCATTCTATGGGAGTTTGTGGAACCATGCATGGAAGGACCACTATCCTGACTTGCTGCCTTCGTTCAAAGATTTGGACCCGGCAGAGCGTCAGTCAGTGCAGTTCACACAGTCGCTGACCCAGGTGGCAGAGTCACAAGTAAAATTAGAGTGGTGGTGCGAACTGTAAAGAAGCCTGCTTGCTCGAACTCATATCACAGTTACGGAGACTTTTGTTTACGTTGCCGGAGCTGTTGCCGGCCAATGACATACTTTGGCATTTCTTCGTGAGCTTGTCTTTCGTTACCCATTGCTAGATGATATAGATGATAGACGCTTCTGCCATCACTGCAAACTTCCGTCTGATTCAGATGCATATATTTCAACAGTGATGTCCGACTCCTTCGCTGAACTGCTCGAGGTGCAACCTTTGCTTTAATCACGGCTGGCTCGTGCAGGCGGAGGCCCCCTATGGTTCTGCATGTGCAAGAAAGGCCACAGTTTCCAGACTGCATGCGGAACAGGCTCCAGCAGGTGCCATATTTTCCAAGTTTCGCGAGGCCGGAGGGGACCGCAGTAGCTTAGGATACTCAGGCTGCGACTTCGAAGCCGGGCCACGGTAAAATCGTGCAGCACAGGCGGTGGCACGAGATCGCAGGCCTGGTGTCAAAGCGATCGGCACAAGTGCCAGAGAAAGAGAGAGAGAGAGAGAGAGCAAAAAGCTGCTGGTGTTCCGGCCTTGCGATCCCGACAGGGTGCAAGGTGGGGCAAGAGACATCGCCCTCTACTTCGTGCATTGGCTAACTGACTTGGCAGGGACCTCGGTTGTGGCTGCAATGGCTCCCTGTGTGCAAACGGGCTACCGGCGAGCAGCGCCTGGGCCATGCGGGATTCGCTTCAGACGGTAGGCTGGTGCGGAACCGACGCCCCTGGGCGGATGTGAGAAGTTTGTCATCAAGTTCCCTCTCCATGACCGGCCCTCAGCTTGAGGTTGCGACGGACATCCGGCGGGGGCGACGACTGGGTTTGTTTCCGATTCTAAGATGTGCTCGGCACCGAGGTGCTAAACAGCTTCCTCCAGTCTTTCAAGTTCATAGAGGGCATCAGCGTGCGAACAGAGACTCAGGTGCAGCATAGTGGGGGGGTTGCAGAAATCGTAGCATCAATACTGGCCGCAGACAGGTCATGGAGAAATACCTAAAGTACCGCTGGTCGGACCACGTGCCGACGCTTGGAGAACCGCCCAAAGGCGAGGAACACGTGTTGTTTCCGTAACGGCATGTACAGCTGATGATGCTTCTGACTGGCCTCGTTCCACAGCATTCAGAGAGCCTTGTTCCTGAAGGCCCGCATGCAATTGCAGCCATGAGGCTCTTGTGCATGGCCCAGGCCTGGAAACGCATGAGCAGTGCATGAGCAGTTGCAGTCATGTCGCCGAGCTGCTCCAGAGGCCAACGGGCGAACGATTGTGGATGCGTTCAATCAAGAGCTTTCTTCGGAGGACTTCAGAGCCTTCCCTAGCTGACCAGCTCCGAGCCTGAAAGTGAGGACAAGGAGGTTCTGAGTGTCGAGATGTCCCGGACCGGCTGCGCAGGCCCTCCAGAGTTTTGTTCAAACGTAGGCTTGCAGTCGGCCGACGTTTCCTCGCCAGCAACCGAACGAGCAGAAGTGTTTCCTTCAAGAGCTCGAGGCCAGTTCTTCAGCCCTGAGCTGACACCCTCGGAGGTCATCTCGAAGGCAGTGGGCACCCTGGCACCACGGCCCTTATCACTGGAGGATCCTGTAAAGAGTGCGGTTCTAGGCCGGACCAGCCTTCCTGGTGTACTACGGCCCGGCCTTTCTGCAAGCTTTAGGCGCCTCTGCCTTCATGTTCGCGGCCGAAACTCCCTTTGATGTCATGTCCTGCCCAAAGGCTCCGACTCTGCGGTCCTCCGCGTGAGCCTCAGGAACTTAAGACCCGGGCCACGAGTCCCAGAGCTTCGAGGACCCTGTGGTTTCAGCAGATTTGTGTTTCAGCGTCAGAGGGTCGTTTTCCTAAGGCCTCCGGGTTCTCAGCGAGATCTACCGCTGCGCTCGCGAGATCTGGCCCGAGGTCCCGCAGTGAGGTGATGTGCCCTTCGAGAGAATGGACAGCGGAGCCCAGAGTGCCGTAGAGTGCCGCAGAGTGCCGCAGAGTGCCGTAGATTCGTAGGCGGTGTGGAGTCGAAACGGTGCAAACAAGCGATTCGAATTGGCAACAGTAGCAGCTAGAGGCTTGCCAGGTTTTGAGATTGGTGGAGCACGCCATGGTGTCCACGGGTGCATGGGTCAGACTGGAAAGCCGGGAATACAGGTAGAGAAGAAAAGACGAAGCAGACGGATGTGGCAGAATCCCAATGCACAGCTGTGCGTCTGTCCACACATGAAAAGCTCGTTGTGCCAGTCGGAAGCCTTGGTGGCAGTGTCCGTGCATGTCCGCATTGACACCATCAAGGCCTGCTTGTGAAGCCTCCGGCACGTCACATCCTGTCTTGAGACGATGGCATGCCAAAGCAAAGGAGGAGTCACTAGAGTCACCAGAGCCCTCCTGGTGCTGTGGGGAACTTCGCCGATGCTCGCACTCAACCGTGTACTGTCAGGGCTTGGCCATACGGGACATCCAGGATGTGCTGACAAGAGGCAGGACAAATCATTTCGTTTCACCGTTCCGTAAATGCAAATGACTGTGAGATTCCCTGAAACTGCAGGTGACCTCTGGCTGGTTACCAAGCACAACGAAAGTGAGGCTCGATGCCAAGAGCAGTCTGAGTCAGAAGCCTTCCACTCATTGCTGCTTCCGTGTCAGGCCTTCGTGGAGCGAGCCTCCCATGGAAAGCTGAACAGGCAGGGGCTGAGGTTGGAGAGGTTGGGATCAAAGCCCCTGATGAGGCAAGGCTACATTCTAGATTCCCGCCTGATCCCTATCACTCTGGAGAACTCAACGCCCTTTGTCCGTCTGTCCAAGGCTTGTGCGGGGTTGCCAGAAGTTTCAGGTTCTAGACCTGGGTGCTGGCCTCAGATGCCCTGCGTGAATTTCTCTGCAACCGTTCGCAGGAATGATGAAACCCCGAAAAAGCGAGGTTTTCTGCGCGACACTCGCAATATCTGAAGAAGGCAGTACTAGAGAATACTACAGTTGCTTTTGATTTTGTTTTGGGAAAGTGCCGTCGCTGGACTGCACAGGTGAAGCAGCCATGCAAACATGCCTGCAGCACCCAAACACGTGCAAGATGCATCTTTACAGCTTGCTTTCTTCCGGGCTTTCGAATTATTCTTCCTCGATGTATCCAACCACTTCTCGAGAGGAGTGGCGTCTCTTTAGAGAGATGAACAGCCAGAGTTCGACTCGTCAGTGCCCTTCCATGAATGGCTGAGCCTTGTGCGAAACAACAAGATCATGCAGACTGCAGCGGTTTTAGGAGTGTTTTCTACCCAAAGAGCTCTGGACTGCTTGTTCATGCTTGTGTACAGGAGGCTTTGGTTCGGCCTAGGCCTAGTCATCACGATGGCATTCGTGTGATGGTGGTTGTATTTGGTTGCCTTGGAGAGACCTAGAGGTTTTTCGATGGGTAGTGACGATCAGGGTCTGCTCTGTGCGCTCTTCAAGTCGGTGGCTCGGGTCCAATGGATCCGTCCCCTCATGAACCCAACCGGTGCTGGGCATTGGCTCCAGGCTTTGCTTTCCCAGGAGGGACTGAGCCAGAGCCTTCTGTAAACCAACGCACACCCGGAGCGAAGTGCAATGAACTTCACGCCCTAGAATGGTGTCTGTGGCGCTTGCAGATGAAACTCTTTAGGCCACACGAATTTCCGAGAGGAGCCTCAGCTTGGAAGGTTGGCTAAAGGCTCGGTGTGCGTTGGGTGTTCGGTAAACGTGCCCGGACTGTGCCTATGTGTCAGCTCACGTCGCATGGGTCTACATCAAAGCAATCAATGCAGAGCTCGTCCATGAATTGACCTAGAGGCCGATGCAATCTGTGCTGAAGGCTTGCACGTCTCACCCGCCCCCGCGTTTTTCGAGGTGTCCTCACGCATCCCATCTGACTAGGGACGTCAGGGACCTCCTTGCGTGCTCCTTGCTAACGCCATGCGATGATTTGCGCGCTTGGCCTGGAGGGGTCTGTTGCCGAAAACGGAACGTCAGATTCATGCTGGTGCCGGCATGACATGATTGTGCTGCGCTTGCGCTGTGTGAGAGGACAAGGACGAGACTGGTTGCAGCTTCTCGCTGATGCCTCTCGATGTACCTCCGCCTCGAGCACGCGACTCAGAGTGTCTGAGAGGGGGCTGGATAGCCGACCTGAGCTGCGGAGCGTGGGCAGTGCGAGCCGTTCACCTTCCTTTGCACGGACTGAGTTGCAGCAGTCTAGGAAAAACCTTCCCATAGTTCAATCGCTGCAGTCACGTTTGCAGCGATCAGGATTAAGTTGCATGCTGGAGGACGCAGGCAGCGTCCGGTCATTGAAAACATCGCTCGAATGTTTCGATCTTCGACGACGCATTACAGAAAATCGTGAACACCATGCCGTGCCTGCCATACACAGCATGTTGAGCCTTGTATGACCTTCTTTGTGATGTCGACTGCCACTCTTGCCAATTTCTTCTTTCCTGTCCTTCTCGTCGTCTGTGCTTTCCTTTCAAACCTTCATCATGGTCAAACATGTATGCCCTTCGCTCTTGTTCTTCTTGCAAGCTCCTTGCAAAGGTAGCATTGGATAAGAGCCATTTGAGGCATAAAAGCTTTGGTGGAACCCACTTATGTGTTCAGAAACAGACGTAGACGGTGTAGCTGCCTGAAGAACTCCCGCTCGACGCTTTAGGTGACTTGTTTCTGCTAGCATCCTCTTGTGTTTGGTGGCGCCGCGGCCTTGCACACCGGCGATCACACCTCCGATGCGGCAGCGATGGCCCAGTAACTGCGTGGAATTTTGGCTGGGACGCATGCGGCGGGCTGGGTGCCAGTGATGGGTCTCCTCGCCAAGGGCGATGCGGCAGACCTTCACGACGCTTTTCTGTTGGAGGGCCAAACGATGAGCCGGCACAGGAGATCCTGGCCTACCTGTGGCCTCGGTGGAAGGCTCCGGAGCGCGACGCAGCGGATGTTGGCAGGCGGGCCGGGACAACATCATGGGCCTAGAACTCGACTACTTCGACGGCATGGCCTCCTCGACCATGGTTGCTGCGCCCTTGTATGGTGGCTTGCACGGTGTTGCGCTGTCCATTTCTGGCAGCAGTGGTCCAATGCTGGCCACCTCCGCGTGGCCTCAATCCATGCAGGCCCCGGCTCCGCACTCTCAACTCCGACCGGCGCATGTCCTCGCCGCTCGACGGCCGCCGTCCGTCACACATCACGTCGCTGATAGACAGGATTTTGGCTCCACTCCGTCGGAGAACACACCACCGATGGCTGCTGGACCATCGGCGTTGCATTGGTACCAGTAGCTCCTCTGTAACTTGGCTACCTCGCTCGCGCCCTCCATCACTGACTTCCTTGTTTGTATGCGGCTGCATCTTTGACTACCTCGACGGTGCTAAAAACCTTCGACTACCCCATCGCAATGCGGGCTTCAAGACGCCCCGCCGACACAACTTGAAGAGGACCCTCTGCACAATGTGTCGTGAAACCACCGGCTGACTTGGACAGCTCCCAATTCTGCAGCCAGCAGAAGCAGACCTCGAAGGAGAAGCTGCAGGGCGTCGGACAGCAAAAATCGACCGAAGTTATTGGACAGATGGGAACCAGAACGTCGCACCGGCAGAGGTTGGCAGGAATGTGGTGCATGCTCAGCGGGTCGTGGGTCGCGTCGATGGCAGCCATTCGCCAAGCCAATTCCGACAAAGGGTCCGACGAAGTGTTGTCTAGCGGCGTAGTTGGCCGAACTTGTAAAGTTCTGCCCTGCCCTGTGGCATTCTTCGCCGCGCTGCGCTGTCTCAGCTCGAAGTTACCGTTCTAGTGGGTTTGGCAGATGCTCGAAGGGTGTCATGCCGGCAATGTGTGGCAGCGCCATGGCCTTGACCTTGAGCCTTACTGGGCAGACCACCCTGCTCATCTTGACCTCCTCTGTGGCGTCGGTGTGCTCGCCGACCTGGTTGGAGGAGGTCTTGTGCTGGACGTACTCGGTGTTGACCCGCCGAATAGAACCCTCTTAAGCGATATTCAGCGATGCCGGGAATCCATGCCGCACGTCGGCGCGCTGCTGCCATCCTTTCGCCGATCGCCCTTGGATCTCCAAGTTGAGCCGACGCCAGGACAGGTGTGGTCGGAGGCGGACTTTGAGGATCGCACGGTGAGGGTCTCGCCGAAGATGTGGTGGAGGTCGTGCCATCCGCTTGATCCGGGCCCTTATCCCACGCGGCCTCCATCTCGACTGGCGCGAATTGGCTAAGATGGGCGTTTGTCGGTATCTTGCTGCAGGCACCGCATGAGGCTTGCGTGGTAGTAGTAGTAGTAGTAGTAGTAGGAGTAGGAGTAGGAGTAGGAGTAGGAGTAGGAGTAGGATGCACTCGCAAAAAGTGCAAACAGCACTCAACCACGTTGTGCGAATACCCTATTCGCTGGAGATTGCCGACAGTATCCCGGCAAACATGCCAATGCCACTACATGTGGCGGAACAAATAGCAGCGGAGATGATAGAAAGTGGACAAGTTCGCATGGAAGTTTGGGAATTACTTTGTGACTGCCTGCCTTCGGATGAGCCCAGAAGAGAAGCCAACAGTGGCAGAGCCAGCAGCATGAGCTTCTGCAGTGGAGCCTAGAGCCAGTGCCCACTTTCTGGATTGAGGCGGAATACCACCTTGTTCCCCTGGGTCACCCTGCTAGTGTGCAAATTCATCCGATCCTGCACACATGAGCCATTCACGAGCTTTGTCCTCCAGCGGAACACATCAATGGGAGTACACAAAGACCTCAACAATGCCAAGGACAGTGTCAATGTCCTACTCCCATGTTCAGCTTTCCGAGGTGGAGGGCTATGGATCGAGCAAACTGGTGGCCAATGTGCATCACAGGATGGCACACTATATGGCGAGGTACACAACCTCACCATGTCAGGCATCGCTTTTAACCCCTACCATCGACACGAGACCTTTGCTTGGGAAGAACACAGGATCACAGTTGCAGTCTACACTGTCAGAGAAGTTCACTCGCTACAACCAGAACATCGCGAGACTCTTCAACGGCTACAGTTTGTGACACCCGCCCCCAATGCAGATAGGGCCACAATCCGAGAAGATTCAGAGGCAGAGACAGAGGTACATACAATGACCTACAGTGAGCCACTGATGAGCCACTAGAGTGTGCCTCGAGCCACTTGTACATGCCACTGCTCACATGTACAGACCTACAGAATGGCATGTACAGACTCTTTCGGGATTATGGATTGTGGATGCAGGGAGTCCACCTCAGTCAGTGGCCCCTTGTATCATCTGCATCGCTCGCATCCTTTTTAACTTTTCTTCCGTGCGCTCCTGAGAGCCCACCGTTGAACATACAACATCTCTTGACAGATGAGTAGGACGCAGGTTTGCTGCTATTCGTAGCGGAACTTGGCCATGTGGTTCTGTGCTCTTGAAGCACCGGTGACAAGCCGCCAAGCTGAGCGACCGGCTGCGATTGGAATGGAAAATAGTAGTAGTAGCAGT
>CAJNJA010042253.1:0-27420 GCA_905231915.1 Symbiodinium necroappetens | reverse complement strand
TCTGTCTCTCTGTGTCTGTGTCTCTGTGTGTGTGTATGTGTTTTTGTGTGCCTTTGTGTGCGCTCAGTTGTTTGTGCTGCTCACGTCTGGCTGCTTGCCTAATTGTCCATTTGTTTGCCTCTGTGTGTGTGCGTGCGTGTGTGTGCCGGTGGGAGCTTTCTCTCACTCTCTCTCCCTCTGCCTCTGTCCCTTTCTTTACTTGTCTCGCTCGCTGTGACACACCGTTTGGCTGGCGAGATGTTTCAGGATGACTATCTCATTTCCAGGACAGGGAAGGCACCTTCCTCGACTTTGCTCGTGAAGTGCGCCGCAAGCTCAGCGCATCAGCGACGGGGCAGCGGCAGCGGTCTGTCAAGATTGACAGCTCCGGTCGCTCGCGCACACGAAAAAGAAAACGCTACAAAGAGCAAGCTCCTGCGCAGGGCAGCGGGTGCCCGGCTTGCCGGTGATGGCTACGGGTGGCTTTCGGAGTCCGGCTCTCAGGTCGAGGCTTGCGAGGCTTGCATGGAGTCCACACTTTTAGGTGACCTTACGACATTGCCGAACAAGAGTGACTGCAAAGTTGAAGCGCAGCAGAGATCTTTTCAAGCCCAGCTAAGATCGCTTTGAGGCGATGTGCTCTGAACACCCGCTCCCTGCAGAAGCAGACACGCGAAACTGTAGAGCCCATGACTGCTCGTCCCAGGTCTGTCCTTTTGCAGCGAGGCCGTAACTTCGGGCGGTTGCGATGCAACTAGGCACCGAATTTGAATCGTACTTTATCCCGGGTCGGGATGCAATCTATTTGATGCAGCGCGGCCCAGTGATTCAAAGATGCCTTGAAGCAGGTGCATGTCTGTATATACATATATATTTATATATGTATGTCAATGTATGTATGTATATACATATATGTATATATGTATGTAGGTATGTCTGTGTGTATTTGAGGCCATAAGATGCCTCCTGCTCAGGCATTAGTCAACGCTGACTGAGACACCTGCCATGAATGAATGAATGAATGTCTGGGTGTATATGCATGTTTGTATGTATGTGTATATATACATATATATATAACATGATACATAGAGGTCCTTGCCTCATACATATATATATATGTATATGTATACACATACATACATACATACATACATACATACATACATACATACATACATGCGTGTGTGTGCATAGAGAGATACTCGTTGGCACGTATTAGTTCTTGTACCGCATGGCATATAAGTACACGAGGAAGGTCTTCTATGATATTTCTATATCTACACAGACACACAAACGGACATAGTTGAAGAACTTCGTATATCTCTGTGCGTAAATATATATGTATACACACACGAGGAGAGTCACTGGCTCGTATGAGTCCTTGCGCATGTATGGATTCGTTGATATGAATGCCAGCACGTGTGGTTGTTTTGTTTGTTTGGTTGTCTGTGTGTTTGTTTGTTTGTGTTTTCGTTGGTTCTATGCATGTTTCTGCCTATCCCGCTGTCGAGGGAGGCCTCCCATTGACTAGTCTCGCGTTTGCTTGATGGTCCAGTTGTTTCCCACACCCACGTTGTTCTCTCCATGCCTGGGTCTTCTTTCGGTTAGTACTGGCATTTTCCTAGCCAAGGTGGTCGGTCTTTGTCGGCCGCTTTGCCTTCAGCCAAACTTGCCGCATAGGCAGCGCTGGGCTTTGGGTCCTCGGTTTTGTTGAGTAGACGTTAGATGTTGTCGAGGATGTAGGCACGATGTGCAGGGGTCATCGTTTGTGTCCGTGGCTGGTCCGCATGAGCTCCTGGTACGTGGACATCCCCAGTCAAGGCAGTCCTAAAAACTCCAAAACGGAAGCTCAAAGTCAGGTGGTTGCATGGAGAGGCGGTGGATGCAGCTTCTTACCGCGTGAGGCCTGCTGGTGGTCTTCCGCAGTGTGGACGCCTAAGTACTACTAAACCCCAAACCGTGGTGCTTCAGGAGCCTCGTTGTGATGCTTCAAACCGAACCTGTGCAAGCTACACGGAAGCTTCCCATGAGTACTTCTGTGCAGCTCGCCAGAAGGCTATTTGGAATGTCTCTGCTCAACGAGGAAGAAACTAAATATTACCATTCTCAGTGTGACTGAGTGTATGCATAGTATGTAATGCATACGGCTTACCAAAGAGCTCACGCCTACATTTAGCACAAACTATAAGCGATAAGATTGTGCATGCGTGTACGTGCCATACATGGACACGTACGCATATTACATACATACATACATACATACATACATACATACATACATACACACATACACACATACACATACACATACACATACACATATACATATACATATACATAAATATATATATATATGTATTGGTACACACGCATGTATATACATATATATATACATATACATATACATATACATATACATATACATACATACATACATACATATATATATATATACATATGTGTGGGTATTCATATATACAGGCATGATCGCCTCCGTAGTTATGCATCACAGCAACACACCCCCAACCCCAGCTACACTTCTTAGTAATAGCATACACGCACGCAGTCACAGACATCTATATATATATACATACATATGTATACATTTCTTTGAAACAACATGCACATGTGTGCACATGAATAAAAACTACATTACAACATTTAAATATGAATGTAGACAAACAAGATTGAATATGTATTATATTTATATATATATATATGTATGATCCCACCCTCACCCGCCCCTCCAAAAAGAATCCACGGTTTTTTGTCCTTCATAGTCTCTTTGGGTCCTTCTCACGCCTTTCTGTCCATCATGTCCTGTTTATGGCCGTCTCTGCACTTCCATATATACCTATACCAAGCAAACACCCACATACTCACACACGCACACACACAGACAAAGTGTGCAAACTTGGCAGTAACGTGGAAAGAGTGAAGACCGAACGGAAGGATTGAGTTGCAATCCTGGCCCGGATCCAAGATCCAAGATTCTCCGAGGCGTCTAGAAAGCAAGGTTTAGGCACCCTGTGAACAAGGAAAACATGCAAAAACACGAGGTTTTGTCTTGTGGGAGTGCAGAGTAAGACTGGAAAACATCACGAAACTCCTGGGTTTCATTCAAGAGGGCGCCGAATTCATTGGTATTTACAGCATGTCGTACACAGATAATCCCGAGAGTCGTGGTTTATGTTGTGCCTCGGTTCAAAGTTATGGGTTTCGTCTGCCGATGCATGAGAGAGAGAACAAGCAAAAACTCGAGGTTTTGGAGAAGTACTTCAGTACATTAAGAAAACCCTGCGTTTCACGGTGTTCTTGCAACAGAGAAGCACATTCACTAATATTTGCAGTACTTTGACACCGCGAGAACGGCAGAGTTTACCGACAGAGTTGGTTTTATGCGGTTTTGGGATTCAGAGTTTAGAGTCGGTGAAAGTTTAGGACGGGTTCAACTATATCGCCGACATCATCATCACCAACATTATCACGTTCATCATCATCATGAACATAATCGTCATCAGCAGCATCACCATCATGTCGCCATCGTAATGTCGTGATCACCATGTCGCCATCATCACGTCGCAATCGTAATGTCGTGATGCGTGTCGTGATCATCATGTCGCCATCGTAATGTCGCGATCACCATGTCGTCATCAACACCCCCCCTGCTTCGCCCAAGATCTAAGTTGAGGTCCGAAATCCAACCTCGAAGTCCTGAACACAAAGTTGTTGCGGGGAAGCCCCCTATTGTAGTACTGTACAGTGCAGTATGGGAGTATAGGAGCCATTCACATGAGCGTCGGGATCATGCGCAAATCCATCACTAGGCTCTTGTTTCAAGGCAGGTTCCTGACTTTGCGTTAAGAAAGGGTCATAGGAGTAATATTCAAAAGTCGTATGTAGATTTCAAGAGAATATTTTCATGTGATTGAAGCTAGGGCAAAATCTGGCACGATTCCAACTAGTACATTCACAAACCCCTCTGACACCCGAACCGTCAAACTGCTTGGAAAAACATTCAATCGCGTGGATTTTTGAGTGGGGGAAGGCTTTATATATATATATATGTGTGTGTGCGTGTGTGTGTGTATATATATATATATCAGCTTGTTTACAAGCATACACTTACGTATGCAGAGTTTTGCATGATCTTGTTCCTGCAACGTCTAATTTTGCAAGGTATGCTGCACACGTACGTTAACGTACATACGCATACGTATACTTCGTATATACATGTGAGCCTACAGCCATGGAGGGTTTGGGGCCTGTGGTGTCCTGTATGGGGCGTTGCATAAGTCCGCTTTGGATGAATGAGCAACGAGTTTCTCCGAAGAGAACTCGTAGAAGAATCTCATTAGGGTGATTTTGGCGACCGTACGTGGGGTTTTGTTGAATGTGTGGGATGGACGTCTCCGGTCGGGCCATGGCTTCACCGCACCTGGCAACACATGGCACTCGAGACATCTACATTGCAGAGCATCCAGTGCTGCATCCCGGATCCTAATTAGTCCTTATGGCCTAAGTCATTGACAATACGAGTTCCGCGTGGCAGGCTCCGCGTGCCCTTTTTGAAGAGTCTGCTCATTCCTGGGCTCAGTGGCCTGTCTAAACTTGGAAATATATATATATATATATATACATGTGCATGTGCTGTGTGTGTGTGTACATTTTAACACACCATACCGATACGCCTACATATAAATCATTACAATGGTCTGTTTGGTTGTGTTGGCGGGATGTTTTTAAGGCTAAATCCCTGAAGAAGAGAAAAGAAGAGCCAAGACCAGGCGCAAGCCTGCAACATGCGTCAAGTACTTCGAGTGTTGGTCTTGCCTGCCATGTCTCAACAAAACCGACATCCTCAGACAGCATGTCCACCCAATTCATCCGAGGTTATTTCTGGCACCAGCGCCAGCTGCAGCGCCTGGGAAGCGACAAGCCCGTCGAGCCCATCCGAGTGCTCGTTCTCCTGAGGCGAAAGGGTTAGCTAGGATCTTTGGTTTAGGGCTTTGGGGTTTCTGGTGTTAGAGCTTTAGGGTCTTAGGGTGCAGGAGTTAGCTTTCAGGTTTACACAAGTGTTTAGTTTAGTTTTGATGGTTCAGGCTTTATGGGGGCGGATGGAGGACTGGGGAACAATGAGCGTTTATGGCATGAGACGACAGAAGGAGACAACTAGTACAAAGACCCGACGCACACGGCGAGGAGTTGAGAGTCGATAGCAAAGAACGACTACCGGCATCGGAACCAAGAAGAGAAAAGACGAGCACTCAGAAGAGCCGGGAGGCTTCTTTGCTTTCGGCTGGTGCGTGCCTACATCTTCGAGCCACGCCGGCTCTCGACCAGCAGCTGCCGCTTTGCCCACGAATCGCCGATTGGAGTGGGGTTTTTGGGGGATAGGAGTTCCATAAACTAAAGAGATGTACGCACATACACACTCTTAACTGTTGGTGCTTCTACACTTTCCTTCCGTGTGTTGTTGCCTGTTTGTTAACCTATTTATGTATAAGTATACATCTATACATACATACATACATACATACATACATACATACACATATGTATATGTGTTCAGCTTTAGCTTCTTAGGCTCAGAAGGATCTTAGAAGCCCTGCGTGGCCTTTACCGCCTTGATGTCAGTTGCTCCAAACACCGGCCCGGTTCAAAGTGATGCAAGCAGACCCACAGGAGCGGAATGGATTCTAAGAATGACAGCAAAGAGCGATATCAGCGATCCTTCAAGCTAGAACCACAAGGCCAACGTCCAAACCATCTCGAGGCGTTGGTTTGGCTGCTGTGGGTGCCTTGCTGCCGGCTATTGGCACCTTCCTGAGCTTTTTCTGTGCTGTCGCGTTCTCGATCGTCTCCTTCAACTTGCTTGTTGCTACAGCTTGTTGCAGCCGTTGCCAAACTTGAGCTTTACTCCCAGTCTTTCCAATCTTCAAGAATTCGCAGGCTTTTCTCATCTGCTTCAGTGTACTCTCAGGAGTAATCTCTTCTCCTCCGATATTCATCTTCTCTTCCATCGACTCGGCAATCTCTCTTCAGCTTTCTTTCTCTTTTCTTCTTCTTCAATCTTTTTCTTAGCTTCCATAGCTTCTTCTTCTTGTGGCTTTTTTTGCTCGATTTCAACGTCCTTCTCTTGTTCTTGCTCTTTTACTGCTTTCTTCAAGTGGATCTTCATACTTCCCTGAAGCTTCTGTTCCACAAGGCTTTCTTTCCAGGATTGTGACTACAGTAGTCCACTCTCTGTCACTTGTTATCTCCAACTGTTCTCGTCCAGTCCATTCCTCCGCGCATTCGAAGAACTGTAGCTCTTTCCATAATACCGTTTCACCTTCATTCCGCGTAATCATCGTCGTACGGTACTTGAATGCTTTGACATTGTCTTCTTCTTCCAGATTGGTTTTGCAGTTGATTGTCCGCCGGCATGATCTGACTCTGGTTCTCTATATAAGCAACCGTTCAACAGTTCATATTGCTGACCCACTACTATACTATACTGCCACTTTCTCCTCTTACAGAATACTGTCATTGTTGTGCATATTCATCTCGTGAATGCGGCCAGCACACGAGACCCTCCAGCAGGAGTGTTGGGGCACCGACACTGGGGCGGCTTGCGCTCCCTGTGATTCTGCCCAGATTGTGCCGATAAGACTGGCGGCTTTAGGTCAAGTGTTCTCGGGATCCTTCGTAAGTAGGTACTATGACGTCGTCGTTCTCAACGTCGTCGTGGTCGTCGTAGTAGTGGTTTAGCGGCAGCAGCAGCAGCAGCAGCAGCAGTAGCAGCAGTAGAAGTAGCAAGTTGTGTAGCAGTGGCAGCAGGAGCAGGAGCGGGAACTGGAGGGGTAAAGAGACCAGATGGATGCTGCTAGATGCACTAGGGCTATGGGATTTTACGATCTACAGGCTATAGGGGGTCAGAGGCACCACGAAAAGCGTGAGGTTCGTAGGTTCAAGTGTGGAACTGATAATCCTTTGCTGTGCGAAACGTTTGCTAAAAATGCTGCTGTGACTGGACTGCATTGTCCTGCTTTGACGCAAAGCAGCAATCTGGCACTGCGGAGTGGGAGCAGGAGCAGGAGCAGTAGTCGTCGTGGTGGTGGTGGTGGTGCAAGAGGCATCCGCCGATGCCTCCTTCAACAAATTGTAGTGACTTGGCGAGGGCATGAGTGCAGATCACAGACGATAGCTTGTGCATAATGGAAGCTGGCTGGGGATTTAGAGATTGTATTAGCAGTGATAGAAGGCAGTGTAGCAGTATTGCAGCAGCAGAATGCAATAAACCAGTACAGCAGTTTTGCAGCGTCGCCGTGCAGCAGCAGGAGCGGTAACCGCAGCAGTCACATCAGTGGCAGGAGCAGAGCAGTTGGGAGTAGGGAGTAGGAGCGGGAACAGCAGAAACGAAAGGGTACTGTAGCAGCAGTAGCCTCAGCTCAAA
Organism: Symbiodinium necroappetens; assembly: GCA_905231915.1. Classification (NCBI taxonomy): domain Eukaryota; class Dinophyceae; order Suessiales; family Symbiodiniaceae; genus Symbiodinium; species Symbiodinium necroappetens. The sequence goes on along the minus strand of CAJNJA010042253.1, from coordinate 20,003 downwards.
GTTCAAAGCCGTGGGCTGCATCTGTTGTGACGCTGACTTTGCTTCTGTCTGCGGGACAAAAGAGCGTTTTGCCAAAGATCCGTGAGGTATCACTACGACACTACACATAACTTGCAGCCCAGTGGTGCCATGTTCAACATTCGGTTTGTTTTGGGTGTTTGGCGATGTTTGGGGCCACATGGCAGAGGTGCACAATGGTTGGTGCATTTTGATTGGTGCTCCAAAGGCAGTCTGCACTGAAAGGCCTCGATTGCAGGCCAAGTGAATAAACCACCATGGTGGATGCGGTCTGCAAACACCATTGCCTGCAGACACGAGTTTGCCCAAGCCCAGGATTTCTAGGACACGACAACAGCGTCCCAACTGAAAGGTTCTGCAACCCGTAGAGCGCACCTTAGAGGAGCCTGCTGACTCCGCTTTGTCGCGTGAAGTGCTGGCCTTGGCCCAGTGGCTTAAAGAGAATGCCGGGAGCTCGGAAAACACATCCCGAGGCTTTGTTGTACTTACACGTCCCCCTCTCTCCCTCTCTCGAATGCTGTCTCCGTGTTTTACATCTATGTTTGTTCGTAAGTGGGTCTGCAATGCTCGTACATGCTTAAAACTTTGGATGGGGACAGAGTGAGAGAGCTGGAGAGAGAGAAAGAGAAAGAAAGACCAAATCCGTTCCGACCGTGCAGCTTCACGCCAGGTTCGACTCGAGTGTGGCTATGTTGAGGATGGAGAAGAGAGAGGCAGAGCTGTCAACACCCCTAAATGTTGCATTTAGAGTCTTTAGGCCTTGCCAACGACGAATTGCACACAAAGGAGGTCGCAACAGGTGCGCACTCACGCATGAATTTGCTCGCATGTGCACACGGACACACACACACACACGCACACAACGACAAAGACGATGTTACTGCGAAATATGTGGGCCATACAGCCAAATCACACTGCCGGAGCGTGTTCATGGGTATTTGGTAGGCCGTTATGCTCTGGTACCATACGTATAATATGGGGCCAGTGGTGGTCGCAGTGAGCTCTGGAGATCTTCAATGTTGACTCTTCTGTGCTGGTAAACGCCTGGTATTCGTAAACCTTAAGCCTTAAGCTTCGGTGCGTCAAGTCTTCCGAATGTTCCCTTCGAGCAGAGACACGCTACAATGAAATCGCAATGGCGAATTGCAGTGAATGTCCATGGAGCAACCCTGAGATTTAATCCGAAGGCCATTCGAGGAGCCTCGCACCTCGCGACTTTTTCAACTGCACTCCAGTCTGCCCAGCCTCGCAGCTTCCAAACCGGCATGCTTTCGAAGGCGCCGCAACTAAGCGATACAGTCATTATTACACCATCGGTGAGTTGTCTTCGCCCGCCGTTGAATCCCAGGAGGGCAGCTGGAAAGGGGGCCGGAGGCGGGACTGAGAGGAGTCAGTAGATTTCTTCGCTGTCGTGCACATGCTAGGAAACAAGATGCTTATCAAGCAGACACTTGGGTCGAACTTACATGCATGCCCTTTGGATCCTCCGACGCTTAAGCAGGTCTGCAGAGGACTGCATCTTCCGGCGCAAGCTGGACGGGACCGCCCTGCCTGTGTTTGTTAGACTCAACGCACTGCCGCGGCGTTTATTCCAAAGGTCTACAAGATGAGGTTCTTCAAGCAGCGGAAGAAGCATTTCTTTTTGACATTCTATTGCTTTTTCGATGGAGAACAAACATGCTTGCTGCTGGCACGTTTTGCAGAGTAGTAGACACTTTGCATGTGGTGGCCGTTCAGCAGGGAAGGACTCCGTATTCCTGATGAAAATCTGTCAGCACGAGCCTCTTGATTGCTTTGCCAGGCTTGTTGTGGAGAGCGCCGTGGAGATCGGTCTGTCGGTGCGGTTCCGTGTCGCAGCTCGGTTCCCGGAAGGGTCCTTGAAACTCTGGGGCTCATCATCGCAACGAAATCAAAGCCGTCCAAACCCGAAGACAAGGCTTTGAGGCTCGCATTGCAGGTTCCGGCTCCAAACAAGAGAATCGAGATGAATGAATCCGAAAGCGAGACGTGACAGTCAACATGTGGTCGGTTGGATGTCTGATCGTCCGCGGAGCTGCGAGTGTATTTTTTCTACATTGACATGGACATCGGGTTTGTCCAGAAAGCCCCTCCACCCTGAGGTCGAAGACAAAGCTGTGGAGATCCTGAAGAAGGTTTCCGACGAGGCGAGCAAGCTAATGTACTGCACGTACTAGTAACTAGCAGACTAGCCACAGCCTTCCACAAGGGAAACATGTGATTGTCGGCTCACTCGAGCACCACTGTGTCACCTGCATTCAGGGGGCTACTTTGCAGACCCTTCCTTCCTCGTAGAAGCACTTGAAAGGCAATCGAACTACGTCTTCGAAAGTGAAAGAGGTCATAACAACCACGGAGCATCACTGCACAAAGAAGTCTGAGAGTATGTAACGCATGCGCACGTGTGCAGACAGAGACAGACTCCCAAACTACTAAAGACCATGACCATGCCTGCGATTCATGGAGGCGGATCGCATTGCAAAGGAGCTGGTTTCGCTCCCAAGTGCCAGCTTCTCGTGCTGCCGTGACTGAGATCTCATCATTGTCTCTGCCAGGAGCGCATACTTCAAGCCATGTACCAATGTACCACTGCTGTGTGAAAACTCGGAACATCTGTCTGCAGAATACTTCCTGCGGCTGACATCAGCCACAGGCCATCGGCGATGAAGATGAACTGGTGGCCCTCAAAGAAGAGAGCGCTGCACAAAGCTGATGCGTGCTGGGAGTTTGCCTTTCAGAAGCGTCGGGCTGCCGACTTTGAGAACTTGTACACCTGTCTCACAATGCAAAGAAATGACTTCTGAAGGCGAGGGCAACCGGCGGTTTCCGGTGCTCAGCTTCGGCAAGGCGGGAGGTGTGGGGGGGGGGGTCCTTGAGCAAAGTCGACGCTGCTATGCATCGAAAACGCTGGTACAGTAACTACTAACGACCAGACATGACCAGAGATAGACTCGGAAGCAGAGCGGTCAAGGAACAAGCTCCGGCTCACTGTCAGCCAGGATGAGTTGCGACTCTCATCCATGCACCTTCAGAAGCTTCGAAGCCTGTACGAGGCGGAAGCAAGACGGCCTTAGGTTCAGCGTTTGGCAGTGGCACCCTCACTCATGGTAGGACCGCATGTCAGAGCCGATGAAGGGAGCAATCCTTGAGCTTATGACTTCTGCGTGCGTGTGCGCCTTTTTCTGTTCTCATGAAAGGCAAAGTCGATGAGGATTCGGTGGTTTTGACTTCTGTCACAATAGAGGAGGAACGTGGCGTCTACTCTCTTGGCAGATGGCTTCTGCAGGTTCACAACGGCGCTGCTCCACACACCGAGGAATTTTCCGGGAGACGGCAGTCTTTAAGGCTTGCATCACGCTGCACGCAACTGTTCACAGCATCATGTAGACTTCGTGTCTCGAGAGATGTTAACCCTATGCCCTAAGTAAATCTTGAGCCCGAAGCCGTAAATCCGCGTCCTTCCTGCAGTTCAGAAAAGTCTCGATGTTGCGCTTCCTACTGACACTGCTTCAACTTACATCCCCAGCTAAAGCCGAGAAGTTTAACACAAAGAGGCCCCCACCCTTTTAGAGGCTGGATCTTGGGCGTCAAATTATGATGCTGCCACTTATGACAAGTTAGTCTTTTGTTGCTGCACCCGCAAGTTCTCGAACTAAGTCGTGCTGTCGAAGTGAACACTAGTCGCTAGTCTCGACGGTACTTCTGCGGCTTTCTGTGCCAGTATGACTGGAGCCACTCTACATTGTGGCTGGTGTGATTGCTCGAACTCTCCGTCCCCGCCAGTAGCACTAGTTGGGAGGACAGACCTGGTTTCTGGGTTGCAGCACTCGCATGGGTCTCGAACGGTTTTTGAAGGTTTCAGTTCTCCTGTGGCGAGGAAGTACGGCTTGCTCTGCTGTTTAGTAGAGCCGTCGATTGTCTTCTCAATCCATGGTGTGGTGCACGTAAGTAACCTGGGCCTGGGCCCTGGCCTAGGCACACTCACAGCCCTGCGGGTGCCCCTTGACATTGCCAACGTTGTGGCCTCCGTAAAACGATTCAGGCTCCCTTGCTTGTACAAATGGTTGTCTTCCGCAGGAGTGGGAGGCGACCTTCAGGCACCTTGCCCCGTGTCCCTGCTTTCTATTTGCTTTCGATTTGACGTAGGATGAACCCATGGGAGGTCGAGGTCCGTATGGATTGGATCCTACTCGTGACTTTAGCATTTGGATCTAGGGTACCATGCTTTGGAGATCGGGTGGGAGATCGCTTCCTTGTGAGAATGGAAGGGGCCCCAACACAGATCAGCGGCTCGGGTTGTTGAGTGACCGCAGGCTGCACCTCAGACAGCAAGCCCACATAACAGGGTTTGAGAGCAAGGGTCTTAGCACTGTGATCAACCAGGAGGACTGTGGGCTTGCCTCTGCTCGGTCTGGCAGGCAGAAGCTGTCGGAATCCTAGCTGGGGTTCTCGATGCATGAGAGCATGAAAGAACTAACTTGGCGGCGTATTCTTACCTGGGGCATGCTGGCGCTGGCTCAAGCTGAGCTTTGCATTCTTTGCATCATCTCCTACTCGGTGGCTTGTGAATACATCCAGCGTCGAAGCATGTCCTTGCGATTGAAGGCTTGCTTGCTGACCCTCTCGAATCTCCTTGCCGTGCATGCCTGGCGTGTCAGCAACCCCCCGGTCCCGAGCTCCCTGGCAACGGCCTCTGAAGAAGAGCAGGCCGGCTTTTGCTCCAGGTCCATGTACGTCCTCGGATGTGGGCCGAGGGAGGTGTGCCAAAGCCAGGGCCGTTTCAGTTGCGCCCTGAAGAGCGACACGGACCTGGCGGATGGTGCTGCCAAAGTCGCCAAGAGACTGCTGGCGAAGGCCCAGGCCTTCAATAGCAGCACTTGGGCGACTCGGGGTGCCATCGAGTTCTCGAAGCTCACTGTGGCCCTGAAGAACTTGAATGTCTATGCTCAGGTTCTTTTGGAGCCAGGGGACATGCCCCTGTTCAGGCATGAGATGCAGGCCGCTAAGGCCAGTGTGTCACAAGCGGCATTGACCATCAATGAGGCTTGGCACAGGAACGGGCTTATGAATAGCCGCAGTAAGTCGGTTTCTCTCCGGTCTTTCGTGGAGTATGTGGAGGAGGTTTCCAAGGAGAACGCGACGTTTGACCCGAGCAAGATCAAGGACTTCTTGATCCGCTGTTTCCCAGGCATTCCCACGGAAGTGCTGGCCGAGACTACGAAAGATGTAGAAACCGCGCTAAGCTCAGATGCCAACCCTCACCCATGACAGAAGGCTGCAGCAAGGCATTGCTGCATGCCTACTGGGGCAAAGTTCTGTCCGGCGCACAGCAATTTCTTGAGGGAGCTGAAGCTGAGCAGGCCGACGACGACGATGAGGGATCTGACATCCCAGACGGATCTGGACTGTTGCAAGTTGAGAACGCTATGGCTGGACTCTTCTTCCTCAGCTTCATGGTTTTCTTTCACATGATGATCCCGTTCATGATTATCAGCCTGCCGATTTGGCTTCCTGGCCAGCTCGTGCTGGCTGCATTCTTTGGCGTCCTCAAGCTGATGGGCATTGGACCCTGAGCCTATGCCTGAGCCTCCCCAAAGGCGGCAGCAGGTGCAGGGCCGGCCGCTCTCCAAACAGGCGCCCAGTGCTACCGGCGGAGTCGACGCATCAGATTGCTGTCCGTGAACCCAAAACTGTTTTGCTTCTCTCTCGACGATTGCCTTCGATTTCTCTCACACGGCCGGCCCACCATGCTCCATGCGTCTCAGTGCGGAGTGATGATGGGAGAATTTCAATGAATTCCGAGGGCTGCTGCCGCAGCTCATCCAGCTTTGTCCTGGCCGAGGTATTGTATGCTGCGCCGCTATGCCCCGGGCTTAAAACCTTTGGGCGTGGTTCTGCCGACACTGCGTTTCGTCGGAGTACCGTTGTTTGCCTCTTGATCGCCTTGCTGATATATCTTCGGTGTTGGACGGATGTTGTTGTCAAGGTGTTGATATTTAGTCGTACTCACCATTGCTACTCCTAGCCGCTGTAGCTGCCTGCTCAACAGCCAAGGTTTAAGGTCAGTACTGTTGTTCTGGTGCTGTTTGTTGCAGAGCACTTGCTTTGAGTCCGCCTCGCAATCGCTCTTATGCTCGTCCGGTTCAGTAGTATGCATGGTGTTGCTCTCGTACTTGTTGTTTGTGTTGTCGTTGCTGCTGTTGTTGCTGCTGCTGCTGTTGTTGTCGTCGTTGTCGTTGTTATTACTGCTATTGTTGTGGTTGTGGTGGTTGTTGTTCTTGCTGCTGCTGCTGCTGCTGTTGTTGTTGTTGTTAGTGTTGGTGGTGGTGTTGTTGCTGTTGGAGATACCTCTGCCATGATGAGTGCTGTCGTGTTGCTTCATAGGAGCATGTTGTCAACGAGATATGCTTAATCGTGTTTGAGCTGTTCGAGATGTCATGTCGCTTGGAAGCTACATCTGAGTTCTTAACGATTGTACAAAGCTGTTACTATATTGTAGTAGCAGATGATAGCGAAACTGCGGTGGGGCCCAAGGTCACGTTCATCGGCCTCGACCCGTCCAAGCAGGGAAGCCAAGGCCTTGAGAGCTGTTGGATGCTTTGACTGGATAGAAGTTTTATAACCCTCTTGACTCTATTGTAGAAATTGTAGTATATTCGCATATGGGAGTATAGTATATGGGGCTTCAGGTTTGAGGTTTGGGGCGCATGCTTTCATGTTCGAATTGTTGGATGTATCACTGTTTGGTTTCAGTGGGGAGTTGGTTTGGTCTACACAACAATCAAGAAGTCTCATCATCAAGCGAATTAGCCATGCTTACCTTCCAAGACAGAAATGATATGACTGAAAAGCAATGCTAATGGCAATGTCGCTAGATTTGCAGAGGTCGCGCTGGCCGTTGATGATATTCCACTTGCTGGTTGAGTGCTCCACAGGATGAGTAAGAGCAAGTCGAATGGGATGCGCTGGTTTTCGCACAATGACAAAAATTCAGAGTTAAAGCATCGCGAAAAGTCACGTTTTCTCCTAAGCTGCCTGCGTGCACGGGCCGCATGTGCGTGGATTGTCCTAATGTTTTAGCGGAGTATCCGAGAACCTCGAACCTTGAGCCCAAGCCGGCTTCTGATCCCACAGTCACAATGGAAAGTGCAGTGATCTTCGACCGAGCAGTAGTTCCTTGAACGCGCGAATCCGTTCGTACGACCCTTAAGCCAAGAGAATTGGCAGAGAAGCCCTTGCCAAGCGTGGAGGTGGCAACATGCATGCTGCAGCGCCTGAGTCTGCCCGGAGCCTAGATTCCAAGAATTTGGGTTGCTTAGAATTGCTTAGATTGTGTTTTTGTTTAGGGCTCACGACAAAAGCAAAGAGAGGAGCCAATCACAAGGGCGAACTCTCTGGGTCTGTGGCCAAAGGCTTTGAAGAAGCAGGCAAGGGAACTCAACACAGAATCCTGCAGTCGGAAATCTTAGTCACATTCAGCACAAGTTTCCCATTTCCACAAAAACCGAGCCGGGAAGTCAGTTCAGCACCATCAACTCCTTTTTCCGGTACGGTTTTCGGATATCTTGCTGCGCTGTCGGAAAGCCTCCTCAAGGTCCAAGTCCAAGGCGCTATACAAGTCTCCCTGTGTAGGCTGGAACCCATGCAGCACCCTTGGTCCTTGTTTTGGTGTCCACGGGCGCCTGGTGCTCCTTGGAGCTTTGTCAAAGGGCTCGCCACTTATGTGCAGGATCTCGTCTCACCTCGCAACGAGCCTCTAGTTTTGCCACGCGGTTGAACAGCGCGGCAAAGCCTGAGACTCGTTGCGAGGTGAGAAGGACCGGCCAATCGTCGTTGCAGAGCCACCCGGATGAGGCGGATGAGGCGCCAGAGCTTCCAAAGAGTTTGCCGAGGCGCCTCGCCAAGGGAAAGGAGGTGGACTGAGAGCCATGGGCGAGCAACCTGGTGCTGATGCGTGGGTCCAGTATGTTTTTGCCCGGCACCACTGTGACAATTCCGCAACTAGCTGAGTACCGAATGTTGCCAGGAGCTAATTGAAGGAGGTGTGTTACGGAGTAGCAACTAGCGGGGAACTCCCTCGTAAGAGGAGTGGGCGATGTGTGCCCGACGGGGCCCCTGCATCCTGAGGCAGGCCCTTTGAATTTTCGGGGTTAGGCTGTAGGCTAACCACGAGAATGCCGCAAGTGTCTCACAGGGCCAACGGTCCACGAGCGGCCCAGTAACATAGGCGAATAGGCGTCGTAGCCTAATCGCAGACTTGCAGACGGCAATAGCCATGCGAAGACTGCTTCAGGAAAAAGGTACTGTAATGGGTCACCCTTTGATGCCTGCTGCAGGTCATGTGTGTTTTTTGTCTGAGGTCTTTGCTTGGCTTCGCAAGGACATCAGCTTGCAAAGTTGATGAACCTGGATGCGGCTGAAAATGATTGATGTCAGACTAGTTAAATGACAACAGTAGCGATTGCAGTTTGTTATGGCTCGGCCCTCACTGCAACGTTCATGTGCTGTTGTCGGAAATCAACGTGTTTCGGCATCACATGGCCAGTTCCATGTCGTACACGGCTCGTCTCCTCGCCTCCATGGCCGCTCTGAGCAGGAAATGGGTGTGTCCTGCGAGCTCTTTGCCTCACCACTGTTGGGAGCTTAGCTGGTGTTGACCTTGGCATGGTGGGCCCGGGGTTGAAGGTTTGCCGACATAAGATAGCAAGTCAAGGAAACCATCGCCAGAGTGATGCTGAACGAAACAGAGAGTTAAGGTCGTCATCCTCATAATCATCAGTACCTGTACTTGCACGTGCGCTTAGCACTAGAAGAAGAAATCGCTGCACGCAAGGATGAAGAATTTCAATAGCAACTGGCCATGACGACGACTTGCAGCGATTCATACCATTGCCATCGCTGTTGTGAGACTTATGGCCAGTACCACTGCCACCATAGATATGACGTCCGTAGCTGCTCGCAGTTGTCAGCCAGGAATTGCTATTTCGCACAGTTCTACTCGGCATTTCCGGATGCCTCGGCCTTGGTGAAGACTGGAAACTGACCTGCATCCAGCGACTCGCATGAAACCCAACAGCTTCGGTGTCTCAAGCAGGGCACGAAAAGGTCAGCGAAGGTGGAACAGGCGGCAGGTTCAAGATGCTGTGGCGGAGTTCTGTGAGGTTCGTTGGATTTGGGAGTAAGGTTAAGCTACTGTTTGAGATCGTGGCTCTTGGCACATAAGTTAGTCAATGGCATTTATTTATGCAGCAAGGTGCTTTCACTGATGTCGAGCCTAGCACCATCCGAGCTTCCGAACCTGGTGTTGCAGAACCTTCCGTTCTATCGTCATTTGCTTGCTCATGCCCAAGCCCAGCCCGACATCCCACAACCCAAACGGTGTCCCTCGATCCCTGAACCCTTACATGTTTAAGCCCTATACCGTCCATACATACCCCCTCAATGAGCCTAAATACCTCAGTCAAACTTCTCAAGCCGTAAGCTGTCTGTAGCCTGAATTTATGGGACAGCCGAGGTTGATTCAGCCTTTGGTTCGCGGGGCTGGACACTCGAGCAGGAGGGTTTACATAGCTCCAGGGCAACAGGGTTTGAGGAGGGAGTTGGGTGTGGATTTGGGCTGTTTGGGTTCGAATTTAGGGTTTACGATGTGTTTGCGTCGGTTTGCTGTTCGGTTGGGCTCACTTGTTGAGCAGGTATCTGGTCGAATCACACTCATTAGGAGGCTTCGGGGGACGTATCGTTGCGGCGTGCATTGGGAACCGTGGTGCGTGAGGCAACCCGAACAAAGCTCCTTACTGTGGGGTACTGTAGCATTACGATCTCAAGACGTACAAGGTACATGTCATGTCCCTCCCTAAACCCTCGAAGCCTACATCGTCATGAACCCAAAGCCCCTGGCTTCGCCGAAGGTTCTTTCTTCGAGGCAGCAGCGCTACCAGAGACTTTGTTGTGCATTGGCTGGAGACAGGAGCAGTGCAGAATCGTGTCATGAATGCAACAAACGTAATTAGCAAGTAGACAAGAACAAATGCAGGCCATGCCTCCGAAGTTCGCGGCCATAGGGGAGGAAGCTGCATTGAGCCCGCCCAGGAAGGCTCTTATGAAGTTGGCCCTCCCTACACGGAGGAGGCTGGGCCGAAACTTTGGGGTGTTGCTTAAGCTCCGTGTCACGTTGTCGGTGTTTGCCAGAGTCACAGAGTCACAGGCAGAGTAGGCAACAGGCAAAAATGATCAAGAAAGCGTATGAGATGGACATACAAAAAAGGTCGTGGCAATGCACACTGCCGAGGTTTGAATCTGCAAAGCATGCCGAAGCATGCGTGCAGGTTATGGACCTCATGGCCGCGTCCCGAAGCAGTTCGAAGTGCGAAGGGCAGACTCAGCATTTGGCTTGTACAATGTACACAGGCTTCAGCAGCTTTCAACCGCTTACTAGCAGAGTTTTCATCGATACTCAGGGGCTTGTGGATAGATTTCTGCGAATCTTGTTGTGATACTGACTTCTTCGTTTGCGAGCGTCGCCCTGGTGTTGGCTTTGAATCTCAATTGAGCGGGTCACTGACTAGCATAGACCTTCGTCTGGTTCACGACCAACGTGCCGACACCCCCGTCCAACGGCAAGTGATCCAGGCCAAGAAGCTTTTGGCCCTTCTGCGCGCCTCCGGTGAACGACCACTGAGCTTTGCAGCAGCCTCAGGAAGGAGCAGTCGAAAGCAAGGACATCGATGCTTCAACGTGTAGACGCTACGTCTAGATGAAAAGGGACTGGTCTTTCAAGGCTGCGACGAAACCAACAGACCACTTCACAAGACATAGACCTTGTAATTGTGCTTGGAACGTAGCACCTTTCAAACCGCCAATTCTCCACATGCACATGGCAGATTTAACTTTTCATCCCAGGCAATAGCTTCAATGCATAAGAGAAAGGAAACTCTTGTCAATATGATCCATTTCGCGGCTGACCCCATTCTACCGTGTCCAGATGAGGTTGGCTTTTGCACACATCGGAGCTTCGGAGCCAAACGCAGCCCAAGCCCCCAGCGTTTTTTTCTGCAGGTTGTCTTCGTTCCAGATTGGGGCGATACCTGCACAGCGAAGCGCGCTCGGACGACTTCAGTACCAAGTCCACCTGCGCGATAGTGGTTGTGAAGTTTGCCAAACAGTCCATGGCAATGGCGATGGCATTATCGAAGAAGCTCGAAGTAACAAAGCAACAGCAGCAAGAAGGGAACAGTCAACTTTGACAGGGATCAACATTGTGATTATGGTAACATTGGCGACGATGGTGCTATGCCGACGATGACCACTGTCATCATTAGCCACAGCAGCATCGATAACATTGTCAGCACCAGCTTCCATTTCGTCATCATTATCGCAATGATCATTCACTGCCCCAAAATATACGTCAGATAAGGTTCACAAGCTATGTTTTCGTGTCATCGTTACAGAGCTACCGTTGGTTTGGCTTGTTTCTGTCATTGCCGTCATGTGTTGCTTGGCACTCTCTTTTCGTTATTGTTGGTGATGATGCGATTCTGCAAGAGTCCTGTTATCGGTATAAGGGTTTATCGGGCCCTGTATTGCGGCATTTTACTTGGCCCAGTCTCCGTCTGGACATGGAAGATCAACAGGACACTGCCCAGAACTCGATGATTGGCACAGCCTCCCACATCTCAAATAAAACAGGACTGATAAAGTCTAACTTGCACAATGATATGCCGAGGCTGGGACTCATGAGCGGCGAGGAGTTCAAGGCCTTCCGGCACTTCGGGCGCCCCTGCCGAGCTTGAAGGTGTCATAATGGTTTAAAGCATCATGAAGTGGTAAGCTCGAGTGGAAGGCTCAAGTAAGAAGGGACAGAGCGGAGCACCAACAGTGGCATGAGCAGCTGAATAGCTTAATGGTTTGGCAGGCCGCAACCTCGAACCATCTACTACGAGTATGAACTCGGGAAACAAGGCGATCGTAGCAAGTCTGACATACATTAGGAGCAGTAGGCAGAAATGGTTTAGGTCTTTGTCATTCTTCACTTGTCTCTGATATTCGTGTCATGACTGTTGTGAGCTCTGGCAGCTAAGTTATTTGTCATAACCTTCTTCGCCAAAATCTCACGGTTTTAGTTGTGAGGCATGGTCGTCACAATTATGTTCACCATTCAGTCTAGAGTTCCGGTTTATCCACTTTCATCATCACCATGTTGTCAGCGGTAGGGCCTTTATCACTGGCATCGTTATCAGCATTGCCTTTGTGCCTTCATGGAGAACATTACCGGCCGGAATTCTCAATGTGCTCACAATTATCACTCAAACACTTCCTTGATCAATAACTGTCCTCACGTCCTTTGGCGCCTATTATTACCATTGCCAGTGTGCTGACAGCAAGGCTGGTGCATGTGGAGTGCTAGCAATTAGGACCCTGGCAAGTCTTATTTTTTGGAACAGGCGAATCGTTTGCTCCGCACCAGGCATGGAAGCAGCTACATCTTGGCACGAGGGAGTACCGGCCCCAGCTGGAAATTCTTGCTGGGACGCATGTCTTGCTTGAAGCTTCAGAGCTGGTGGAGCTGACAGGTCCCTAAAGCACAACCCCGTTATGTTTGTTCCCTAGATCATCGATGTTCCCGCACAATGCAGAAAACTCCAATACGATGGGCTCCACATGCACCTAGACCTTGCAGCGCCGGAAGACCTGCGAGATTTTGCGCTGATTGGGTTAGTTGAAGCGGAATTGGAGCTAAGCTTAGTGAGGTTGCGAAGGAACCCTGAAAACCAACCCAAACCCAAAACCAACACCCAAACGCCGTAGTGAAAGACAGCGCTTGTTTGCGCGACGCTTTTCATGGCAGAGCCTCCGTCGGACAACGTCGTCATCCGTAGCGCAGCTACGGGTGATGTTCAGCATGAAGTGCCGGCGAATGCAGCTGCTGACATCCGGGGCTTGAAACTACATTTAGCACAGCTTTGCGGGCGCCCGCGCTTTCAGCTGCGACTCCTCCACAAGGAGCAGATGTTACAGGATCAAGACATAGCAGCTGCAGAAGGTGCGGCTGGGCGATGCTATTAAATCCGGTGACATTGAAGAAGTTGAGCGGCTCCTGCAACTGCCCCTAAACCCTGATGATATCATCCTTAATGTGCTTAAGGAGGGCCACGGCCAGATCGGATGTACGCCATTGTTTCTCTGAACACGGCACCAGCATACAGTGTGCCCAAGTCGGGATGGATGCAGCTTCTCTCAGTGCACCTGCTCTACAGTGAATACAGAACCGTCTGCCAAACAATTGCAGCATACTGCAGGGTGGGCACAGCCTACCCTGCACAACAAGCGACTTTGGTTCGGGCTTGATGTGACAGGCTGTGTCTGCAGCTTCTCTGCCCAGGAGAGCACGAGTACATTTCGGGCGTCTCCCGGCCATGGTTTACGGATATCATTCTGCTGGGTGCTTGGGCTGGAGAGTGGCCCTGTCGTTGGCATGTCCTGCAGGTACAGTTCTTCCACGACTCAGGCGCAGATGCATCAAGGCCCAGTACAACTTGCCCCGAGACTCTTACGTTGCCTCTCTTTCATTTAATTCTGTCGATGGTTTTTTGTCCTACTGGTTCGTTGACTCTCGTTCTCAGTCTTCTGTTTGCCTACACTCACGAGGCCTACGATGTGTTTGCTCTTCGTCTCATATACGATGGTCATGAGGTCCTCACTTCCCTCGCAGAGGTTTGGGGCATTCACACTTGAAGCGTGAGTCACAGAACACCAGGGGCAGATCCACGTTCTCAGTCAGGACAGCGGTGGGCGGTGATTGGGGTGCTTGGTAAGCCTTCAAAAGCCCTCAAAACCAAGAGCCTGCACAACGCCCTGAAAAGTGTAGCCGTAGCCCGATCCTGGATCCTGTTTCACTTGCAGGCGATACTACGATGTGCTCGGACCCCAGAATACTGGATATTGCACCGAATTTGGCAAGCCACAGAGGTGCCGGAATACCCGGAGAAGCTGCTGGTTCTTTGCCTGTGGGGCTTCTGTGGGAATGACGACAGAACTCGGGCTGTTGGTTGGTCCGTCTCGTCCAATCATCTCTGCACTTGCGCTGCTTGCACTCCGCTTTTTGGCATTTGCCTCCCAGCTGCTGCCTCATGCAAGCAATCCACGACGGCACTTGGCGAGGCCTCATGGAACCCGAGTTTATGCTGGTAGCCCAGAAGGTTGCAGGGAACCGGCGCTCAAGTGAATCGTTGCTAGGTCCGCTACGTTATTCGTCATGTCACCCTTAGATGGAATACCGACAGAAAGTCATGAGTTGTGCACGTCATGTTTGATTCTCTCGGTCGATGGCTGCAGGGGTCGGAGGGATGATGGTGGTCGTGATGGCCATTATGATGCTGATGATTATGATCATGATATGATGGTGATGGTGGAGACGACGATGACGCAACATCCTATCAATCAGCATGGTAATCGTGACGATGCCTGGGCTCGTGCAGCACAAATGCCCGTAACATGGGCATGCAGAGCTTCTGATAGATGCCCCGGAGCCATCCACTGTTTCTGCAGTGATTGGTTAGCCCCGGAATTTCTGACGATAGCCAGCACCATCACGGTCCCGCCAAGGACTGGCAGTAGCAGCAGCAGGAGCAGTAGCAGTGGCAGCAACGTTAGCAGTAGGAGTAGCAGTAGCAGGAGGAGTAGAAGTCTGAGGAGCAGTAGTTGTAGTAGTCGTCGTCGTCGTAGTAGTAGTAGTAGTTGTTGTTGTTGTTGTAGTTGTTGTTGTTGTTGCAGTAGCAGTAGCGTTTCGGGAATCATGTTGGATACTTTGATTCGGGGCAAGATAGTGTTATCTTGGGCTAAGTCGTGTCAATATGGCACACTTGGCACAATGTAGAAGATTAAAACACATTAAGCGGGAACAAACGGCAAGAAGAAAAATATGCCATAGTTTGATGGAGCGAGACATCACATGATGCATGAAGTAAAACCGTTCTGCCAAACTGGACAGCATGATCAGGTGGCACGGTGTGTCATGGTACCGTAGACTACCCTACTACGCCGTGTGGTGCACTACCGTGGAGTGGCAGTGTGTGATGAGTGTAGTTCGGTAGGGCTAAATGGGCCTGATGGAGTATGCCACAAAAATGTCGTGAAAATAGACAGCAGATGCCACATGATGGCGCAAGGTGATGCAAGAAACCGCTCTAACGTGGTATCATGTACTTTCAACTGGTATGCATTGCCATGCGTGACAATGTGTTGCGCGGTTATACCGTGTGATCGATATCAGAGGTGACGCAAGTCGACACACTTCGAAAAGGTTTTGCCTTGTCTTTATCAAACGCTACTTGCACCTGCAATCATCTCATTCAGTCTGAGCACCATCGGAGTTACAGTGCAACTACAGCAATAATCGCAGATTCGGTGGTTTGGGAAGTTTCGGATTTGGGGCGACCGTCAAGGCACGTTTTCTTTCTGGCGCCTGCCCGACCGAATTCCCACTAGGTACTCCAGAACTCTGCCGGTGCGACTCGGTGGCCCTTCACAGAGGAAAGTGACGGGGAACGTCCAACTAAAGATTAGGAGTTGCAGGTTTTCAGTTACAGTCGTATGCGAACATGTTGAGGGCATCTGGGTCAACACCGTCCTGCATGTAGGCAGTGGGGCAGTTCGCATGACTTAAAAGTCTCCTTGTGTCGCCGAGGTTTGTCGTGGATCAGTTCGGCCACAGTTCACTTCGATTCGGTTGTGAAGCACCCTGGTCGGGTTCAACATCCCATGGTTTCGATTCACCCAGTCCAACGTAGATTCATTGCTTCAGCATTGCTCTATTTCCCGCTTTATGCGACTCTGCGAAAATCTCGCATTAGCAGCATCCTCCAGCAAAACATGCACCATGAACCGGAGCCTTCTCTTGAATTGTACTTCAAGACTCAGATTGACCTGAGCAAGCAGCAAGAGTAGCTTAGTGCCTCAAACAAGTGTTGCACACGCGAAGTCCGGATCCATAACTGGTACATGAGCCACGACTTGTCAGGAAAAGCAGCGCGCCTTGCTGTCAAAGTTAGCACCTGCTGCGCAGCAAAGTGAAAAGTGTCTGTGAGCAGTTAGCGCTGTTTCGGGTTGACATGTCTTAGGGCAGGGGAACGGAGACAGAAGGACAGAAAGAGTCTCAGATGAGCCGATTGTACAATCTCAATATGTTGGTCGCAGCTGTAGGTGTGTTTGGAAAGGGTGCGACATGTCACACTTACACACAACTAGTAGAAATCGTCGTCGCAGAAAAGAATAAACGCGGAAGAAAAATTGTACTGGTAATCGTTGTCATTATTCTGACGGGAGTAGTTTTTGTTTTGTTGTAGCGATAGTCGTAGTCGTGGTTGTAAATGGTACAGCGGCGATCACAAAATGTCATTAATAAAACGCAGTAATTTTTATTATGTCATAGCAAAAATCGAAGTCGTGATTATATTAGGAACAATCGTCTGTCGTAGGAATGGACACTAAAAACACAAGAATAATTCTATGAATATTTCGATGATTATAAAACCTAGAAAATAGCCGTCGTACTCTATTCTTTCATATTTTTCTTTGATTTTTTTCAAGAACAAAATCGTCTCGAAAAAGAGATATTAAATTTATGAATTCTAGATATGGAAATTAATTAGAATATATATTGAAAAAATAATTTGAGCAAAATTATCGACAAGAGAATTTTTTTTGATTCATGAATAAATTTCATTTTATTATAAAATGCAATAATTAATAAATATGAAAAATAAATATGTAATATTTGTATTTATATTATGAATTTTGTTATTGAAAAATTTTTATAACTTTTCTCTGATAATAAAATTCTTAAAAAGAAATTCAAATACAAAAGTAGGATGTTATAAAAAAATCGTCGAAATTTTGACGTTGATAATAATAACAACTAGATATAATTCAAAAATATTTTCAAAAAATTTTAATAAGATTTTTTTTTTTAAATTCTTGGTTAATTATATAAAAGTTGTATAAT
Source organism: Symbiodinium necroappetens (assembly GCA_905231915.1). NCBI lineage: Eukaryota > Dinophyceae > Suessiales > Symbiodiniaceae > Symbiodinium > Symbiodinium necroappetens. The sequence continues at coordinate 2,968 of CAJNJA010042253.1, read as the reverse complement.
TACTTCGTATTGATAAGAATGATGTGTAGCTTTATGAATTCTATAAAATATTGTTCGAATTTTTGATAATTAAACAATTCATACGAAATAATTTGATATATTTTGATGAGATCGGATGTCTATAATAGGAGTTTGCTCTTTTGACGAAATATATTTTTTGCCAAAGAAGAATTGGAAAAACTGCTTTGGTTGGAGATTATATTTCTTATTTTGTCGTCTGTGAACGGACCATATTTGGATCTAAAATTGCGTACTTGCCTGCCCGCTCTGTTAAGTCTGCAGACTACGTTCAAAACCCGTTGAAGGTGCTGTTTTTATGGACACTCTGCAAAACATTCAAATACGAAAGAAAAATCGCATGCGCCTCAAAGTCATGAAGGATTGAAAAACATGCAGCAAAGACTTGCTGTCGGACAGGAGAACGGAGACAGAAGGACAGACAGAGTCTCAGGTGAGCTGATGGTACAATCTCAATATGTTGTTGGTGAAGCTGTAGCTGTGTATCGAAAGTGTGCGACATGTCACACTTACACACAACTAGTAGAAATCGTCGTCGCAGAAAAATAACGCGGAAGAAAAATTGTACTGCTAATCGTTGTCATTATTCTAGCCGGACTAGTTTTGTTTTGTTGTAGGGATAATCGTAGTCGTGGTTGTGAATGAACGGTGCAGCATGATCACAAAATGTCAGTGACGAAACGCAGTAATGTCTATTATGTCACAGCAAAAACCGAAGTCGTGATTGTGTGAGGAAAAATCGTATAAAAATTTCTATGAATGTATCGAGAGCAACATCGTCTCGAAAGAGATACATTAATTTATGAGATCTATAATTGCTTCGTGTTTTTTGAATAATTCGAAGGTGTATGAATTTTTTGTGATGTTGTTGCTCTTTTGACGAAATATATTTTTGCCGAAGAAGAGATTGAAAAAATTAGGGGGACTCACGCCTACACAGAACGCAGTGGCGAAAAGCCATGTGAAGTGGCTCAAGAACAGGGCGCAGCTCAGCCAGTTTCAATGTGCTGATTTGGAGGACATGGGCTTTGTCCGGCCAAAGAGAAAGCCGGTGGTCAAGATGATGGATGCTGGGCAGGAGAGGACACCACCAACACCTCCAATCCCAAAACCTGACCTTGTGAAGACGACCGTTGTCCCGTTACTTGAAAAGGCGACGGCACTAGGGTGGCAGGGTTTAAAGGCTGAGGGGTGCAACCACAAGTGTAAAAACGGCACAACGTGACTCAAGCAACTGGCATGACATGTGAAGCAATCCCTCCGTCACACAGTGTCTTCTTTTCTTGGAAGTGTGTCGAAACAGTCGTGACAGGATCGCCAACTCCATGCCCACAAGCAGCAGGGGCACCAAGGCTTTTTCGATTGCCTTCAGGGTGCAAGAAATTTCAACTAAGAAGGAAATCATTTTCAAACGGCTTTTTCCCCCGGCCCACCCGCCCGGCGCAAACCACGAGACAATTTCGTTGGGGAACTCAAGAGGTTTGTTCCGTTTATTGAACCGAAATGCGACGGCTCCAGGGTGGCAGGGGTAAGGGCTGAGGGCACAAACGTGACTCAAGCAACTGGCATGTCCCCTGGTCACACAGTGTCTTCTTTTCCTGGAAGTGTGTGTCGAGACAGTCGTGCAGTCGTCGCAGCTCTACACAGGTGGAGCAGTCTCATCGGAGGCGCCGAAATAGTGTGCTTCGTCGATAACGAAACTGCCAAGTCAGCTTTCATCGCAACGAAGTCGCCGTCGACTCAGATTGGACTTCTTCTTGACTGGTTGGCATCTTGGGAGGAGAGACACAGCACTTTCCCTTGGTTTGAGCGCGTCGGCAGTGCAGCTAACATCTCGGACGGTCCGTCCAGAAATGATTTCAGCATCCTGCAAGGCGTACAGCGTGACGACATCGACTTGTCTCCACTTCTTCTTGAGCTACAGTGTTCGGCACCAGAGCTTGCAACTGCAGGCGGACTCACGGCAAACTCTTGTGCATGAGCCGACGAGGTGTTCGACCCTTGTTGGCTTGTGCGCATGTGTGGCTACCAAAGTTCGTGTGGCACAAACTTGGTGGCTCACTGTTCTCTTGCAAGTAGTTGTGCTCCTTAGTGCGAACGAGCTCTGAAGCCCCTGTTCGCTAGCGGTAAAACGAAGGAGGGTTCCTCCGAGTTCGTGTGCACAATTTCGTTTGCATATGTTCAGGATTCCAACATATGGCCATTTTTTATCATGCACGTTCAGAAAACCATCGTTCATGCATGTGTTCCATGTTCCTTTTGTCATGCCTATTTCATGTGCGCACATGTTGTGAAATTTTGTGGACTGCTTCATCTGCAGCCGCGTCTTTCGGAGGCTACAAGTACAGCACCGATGCCACATGGCGCCTCCTCACTGCTTTCGTAGGCTGCATCTGTGAAGAGGAACCACGCGTTCTCTCTTCGTGCGGAGACTACCCCCTAGGGGGGGCACCTACAACCCGAAGCAAAAGGAAACCAAGGGCAGTCCGTAGATCATCGTCCATCGCCGAGCCGCCGATGAACTCAGCACGACGCGAGAGGACTTGCATGTGTTTGTGGCTGCGCCTTCGATGGATTTGACCTTCCACGAACTGCAACCTACCTCTCAAAGAAGCTAAAGCATGCTGCTCAACCAAATCAAGTTCGAGAAGACTTGAAATGGTCTCCTCCAGCTCGGCTTTCCTTTCTGGAGTGTTCTCGACGACAAAGACCCTTTCGGAATGAAAACAGATTTTGATGCCTAAAGCACGTGCAAAATAATCAAACTCAGTCTCCTTGTCGTAAGCAACTGACCATCCAAGCAGGCTCCAAAAGTTACGCAAGACCAGTTCACAATGTCGTGTAGAGACGGCTTCGTTTACAACTATGAAGTCGTCGTAGAACACCGTCCAGTGCACCAACAAAGTTGCATCGTCGTTCTGCAAAAGGCGGCGACTGATGCAGCCGCCCC